>CM069442.1:11832128-11888701 GCA_035610835.1 Ophiura sarsii | reverse complement strand
GCATACTCTGATGCACTCCATCTTTGCTCGCGCTTCCTGGTGAGGTTGGCGCCGATGGGTGCCACCAATAGTGCTTGGCATTTATGACGATCCACAGCAAAGAGATCACAGTTATTACTATGGGTGTGATGAAACCAAACACAGTAATATATAGTGGGCAACCCAGAGGATATGCATCGGGCCATTTGATGGTGCAAAACAGTCTTCCATCTAAGGACTCTACGGTTCCTGAATTGGACCACAGAGGAAGAGCAAACATGATGGACAGCATCCAAATAAGGACACATCCAGGATAGTGTTTTTCCCGGTTTTCCAAGAGCCATATCCGTGTGGGAAGGCAGCGACCAAACACGCGTCAATGGACAGAATACTCAGGTTAAAAGCTGTCACCATCTGGACAACGAATTCACTGGGCGAACAATCTGACAGAGTTGGTCACCTAAACTCCAAGTTTCTTGAGCGAATTCCAACGCCGACAGAGGGCACACGAAGAGTAAAAGAAGCAGATCGGCGAAGGCCATACTCTGCAAGATCTGAGGTTGTACTACAGGACGTGGCGGCTGCCGCGGCTGACTAGAGTTTTGACGTCGTACAATAACAATAACGCAGAGGTTTCCTAGCAGACAATGGTGAATATAACACTTACAACAAACGGCGCGATGTAACGCAGTGCATTGTTGTGGTTTGATTGCGTCTCCGGTGCCATGAAGGTTTGAATTGAAGGGGTGTCGAATTTGCACTATGCGAAATTGCCATCATTTTTGCCGTTTCTTTCAGTCGCGTGTTTTAGATTGAGGAAAAGTGAACATACTCATATCAAATAACTGAATTAAGTTAATATAAGCGTCTATGTCACTTGCTAAAACATATCGGGTTAGTCATCCATCAATACAAATCCATAATGTATAGGTATCATGACCCGCGCCGCCTGATGTGACGATGCTTTCAGCATCGTGATTTCCATAAATTGATATCGACCGGTTTAAATGTTCTCAATTTATGACGCAATGTCCATTATGATATCGATATTTCGGTATTGGGTATACTAGTAAAGTATAATTTATTATGATATGAAGCCGTGGCTGTATTTATTTAAGTCAATCCGTGTTGTTGTAGGTCTAACTCATGATTGTATCATTTTGCTTTATAAAGTTTGTTGTTAACTAGATTGTGGGTTGATGTTTTTTTGATAACATCTAGCTCCGCGTATTGTCACGCCAGGTGTGCCAAGTGTCATAGACCTGATGGGGAAGTCCTCTGTTGGTCTACACACTGGCGCTCTCAACATTTGTGCGGAAGGTCCCTCCCGGGTTCCAATCCCGGCGGGGGCTGGTGCTCTCAAATGTTGCTGGTATATCTCGGTGAGTTCAAACCTCTACATGGTTCGCCATCGAACATATAAAAGAGTTCTAAAAAGGTTATTATGAAGAACCATATTTCAACAATGACGACGTTATACATGTGCAATGTGTAACTTGTAAAATGTAAAATGTGTAAAAATAGTAAGGGGAGACGTCAAAACTCGACCGCCCGTTGACTGCCGGTTACGGGCGGTTCCGCCCGGTTCTTTCAGGTCAAATGTTTTACTGGTATATGAATATTCGCGCATGCAACACTGAACAACCGCCGGTTTACAATAATGTTGTAATCTGACCAATTTACACTATCAATCTGTTACTTTGCGGTCATAATAGCTCTCTCTATAATCTTTCTATAAAAAAACAACATTCATAGACTTTCGGTATTGATTTTAAAAAGTTAATTGAGCTATAAACAGATTGAAAAAGCCAACCCCAGCGAAAATCAATAGCTGTATTGTACTGGTTGTCAAACTGAGACTTTTAAGTCTTAAAAGAGCCCATTACTTCAAGATGTTATTGCTCACGTGTGTGACGAGGCACTTTCAACCGGTCGTGTTCACCAGAGTGTTACTATTTGACCTCATTATGTGTGTATATTATAACAGACGACACGTTTTGTGAGAACCGAACGGAACCGGCCGTAACCGGCGGTTGCCGGGCGGTCGAGTTTTGACGTGATCCCTAAGGATGGGCGCCAAAATACAATGTTTGACTCCGGGTTTGACTTTGTAAAAATATATCGCTTTGATGGACTGAGTTGTAACATTTTAAATTGAGCGAATACTGATGAGTAAAGATTTTGAAACTAATTAAAATTGATCCCAATTACATGCATGGAATGTATGTGACACATAAGACCAGTTGCAGGAATCGCAGGATATCCATCTCTACACGTTCGGCGAATAATAAATGAATACCAAAATGGGCTATTCTAACAAAAAAACAATACCCCACCTCCGAGGACTCTGTAATTTAGATTATGAACAATAAAAAGCGATTTTGCTAATCACGAGTACAAAGAGAAGCCTCATCACTCGCATGACTCCCGGTCATGGTTACTGTAGAAATACTCAATGGTTTAAATCACGATATAGGTCAATTGCCTCTGCTTAATATTGAAACAGTGTAAGAAGAGGACCAAGCCTATAAACGTCTCAAGTCACAACATACTGCTTGTCAAAATATTATAGCAATTCAAGAGGGCCGGGTTCAAGTTATGCCTTTATGGTGATTTAACGTTCAAGTGATGTTCCTCGATGAATAAATGTATATTATTTGATCTTTCCAGGGGACGCCCTCCACATCGAAAAAAAAATCAAAGTAGATTTTCTTGCAGATTTACATTTCTGATCATAAATCATACATATATATACATTCCAAGTTACAGGGCGATATAATTCTTAATTACTTCAAAATCATGGTTTTGGAGTGAAAATAAACTGTCGTGGTACCATGACAGTTTATATTTTCACTCTAAATTCACTCTAAAACCATGGTTTTGAGGTAATTAGGAATCGTATCGCTCTGTAACTTGGAATTTATGTACGATTTATGATCAGAAATGTAAATCTGCAAGAAAATCTACTTTCTAAAAAAAAAAATCAGGAATGGAGGGCGCTATCTGGAAAAGATCACATAATATGCCTTTAATAGCCCTACGTTTGACTGTTGGTAAACGCCGCCAGTGCAACGCGCACCTCGGTCATCAGATAGCAGATGTGCTATCTTCAGTAGATAGCAATCAATACCAATCAGCATTTCAGATCAGCGCTCGTCATCAATCAATCATTTATTAAAAAGATGGGGGCGCTATACTCCAAAAATAGATTTCCCTAAATGGATTGTTCGGCTTTATTTAAACACGCATTCACGTATTCAAATGCAATTAAATAATCAGTAATACTATAAATCATCATAAAACGAGTGAAAAAAAGTATATGACTTGATTAAAATGAAAAAATTGATAATAAAAGGGCATACATTTCGATTTTTGCCTAATTCTAAAACTACCGAAAATGTTGACTCTGGGAACGATGTTATTTTGATTCGGGATTTCTTTCTTGTTGTAAATAAACATGATCATCGACTTCTCGCATTTCTGTATCGTAATAGTGTAATGTGATGACGGCAAGTGAATTCCCGATTCCATTCAATTGTTTATGTCGGGTATGCAGTGCAGCGGTGCTATTGAAGTATTATTCATAGCGGATGGATTGAAATAAAAGGTACGATGACAAATATGGACCTATTTTTCAATTCTAATAATTCTTTGTAGATGCGGTACAAAACTGTACGAGTACGACGATAGTGGACAAGCCATAAATCATAGTGGAATCTATACAGTTAAGTGTACTTTTGCAGGCAAAATAGAAGGCAAGTATTTCAAGGGCACTGTGGCTGTTGATGAAGTATCAACATTTAATAGGGGGAGGGAGGGGAGGTGGGTAGTGGGGGGGGGGGGGGGGGGGGGGCGGTCATCCACATGTTCTTGGATCTTGGCAAATTTATGGGGAACGCAAGGGGGTCATGCAATTTAGGCGGGCACCCCCATCCGCCTGTGCCTATAGGTATAATGTCACATGGTTTTAGGCTTTGCAGTAGTATAAAAGTATTCAATATTCATAGGATCATGCGTTTTCCAATATATATTTTAATTTGATTATGTATTTATTCATTTATATCTTTGTTTTTATACGGTATAGAAGCAAACTTCTTGCAGAGTGCTCAATGCGATGCAGAGCGAAATATAAGTTAAAGTTAAACCATTGGAACGGTAGGGGCTACTCCGAATCCCGAGTTTCACGCTTGTTCGATCATCAGACAACTGCTGATCAGAGCAGTTATCTGATGTTCGCACAAGCGTGAAACTCGGAGTAGCAACTACCGTTCCAAATGGTTTAACCAAGTAACTCCTTGGTTTAACTATATCTTTGTTTATAAATTTGTTTATCTATCAATATTTATTTTTTATTTTATTTATAGCTACCGTATTATCCCTATTAAGCGCCCAGGGCGGTTAGCAAGTCATTTTGGGTGGGCGCTTATTATGTTACCTTTTTAAAACTCATTTATCGTACTAAATAAAATGTACAAGTGGTCATTTGAAGATGCTTGAACATTTGATGGTCATTTGAAGATGCTGGCCATTTGATGGTCATTTGTCATTTGGTTGATGGTCATTTGAGGAGGCTGACCATTTCATGTACTAAATGAAATATATGTACAAGTGGTCATTTGAGGATGCTGACCATTTGAAAAGGTGGGCGCTTATAAGGAATTGTTTGTTGATAGTCATTGAGAAAAACAGGTGGGCGCTTATACGGTCCTGGGCGCTTAATAGGGATAATACGGTACATGTATACCAATATATACGGGCCCATTCTGTGCACTATACTAGTTTGGTCAGTTCCAAATTGGTGAAGCCTCCTTACAGCGGCGACTGAATTGAGTACAGAAGGACACTGATGGGCATTAAGGCAACAGACGCACTGAGCATCATATGTGTGATGTGTGCGTGCGGTCCAAACCTCGTGCATGTGGCCATAAATGCTTCCATACCATACGTTTGGATTACAATTGAGCGCGCAGGGAGATAGAACCAAATATATCTCGCCAATTTGGAACTGATTAAATTACAGGAAAACATGTGTATGCTTGCATTGCAAGTGCATCAAAGAATTAGTTAAAGGTAGATGACCCAATTTTCAACTTGAAGTTTTCTATTCTACATGAAAGGTCATCTTCAAAAGTCGTGTTCCAAAGTTTGAGTTGCATAGCTCTAATGGTTCTTATTTAGACACACAAGATGCCGTGAACTGTACCCATTGAGTAGTACACAAACTATATCGGTGGTTACCACCATTCGCGGTAATTCGACGTTATTTCATCGATTTCTCCGTAATTATACCGATTTAGGCCGTCAAATTTCAGTATGATGATGAGAAAAATACGAGCTTTCATATGATATGAAAATCTCCGTATGTTTGAAATAATTCTGTGTTACGAAAATGTGATCGGGTCATCTACCTTTAATAATTACCTATTATTAATAATTTGGGCGCAAAAACGGGAGAGAACACCTTGATGACCGACCAAGAGATTCTAAATCTAAGCCTTTAACAAGTCTTTGATTTTTGAGTTTGACCACTACTCGTCTCCTGATCCTGGCCAGTGGCGGCACCAGCATCAACATTTTGGGGGTCAAAGAAGAAGAACAAATTGGGGGTGGGTGCAAATGCCTGCAAAACGCATGCAAATTACTTCTAATGTCAAAATTGCCTGAAATTAGTTTAATTTGTTCTGAAAATTTTAGACATTTTAGACCAATTTCAAGTAATGTTGACATTAATGGGCGGGGGCAAAGGTTGTGAAGGGGCATTCCCCCCCCCCACCCCCTCCCCCCCCCCCCCCCCCCCCCCCCCGTAGTGGCTCCACTGATCCTGACTTGATTCCATTTAGTAGTGCTGACAAATCAAACATTTAAGTTTTTCTTCATAGCTAGTATGGGGGGGGGGGGGGGGGGGGGGGGGTGAGGTTTGCTAATGAGATACTTTTGGGTATGCTGCAAGCAATGAAACTGACCCTAAATTAAACAGGTCAGGAGAAATTTTACCCATTCACATACCTGAGATCTGTAATTTTCCTTGCATTTTTAACAGACTCCACCAAATTTTTATGGCAATAAAGTCATATTTTGAGCAAATTAATCCCTCAATTTTCCATAGGTCCCAGAATTGTTGGAAAATGGTATTTAAAGGAAATCTCAAGAGATAATTATAATATAAGGGGGACATTCATTTACCAGTTGGGTGCAAACTGAAAACAGAACCTTTCCCTCTCCCCTTCAGGCCCGTCAGATGGGGGGGGGGGGGGGGGGGGGGGGCGAACGCAACTTCTTTTTTTTAGTTTCAAATATCAATGATAGTAAAACTACTCATAAATATTGACTACAGTGCTTTTTGGACTGCGAAATGTTGTGTCCGTGCGAATTTTTTTGACTTCTACCCCCCCCCCCCCACTTACGTGAAATTCACGAGGTGACTGACTTGGAAAAAATTTGGGGCAACCTTTTACGAAAAATGTAGGTGAAAACGCCCCCCCCCCCCCTTGGGCAAAAGTGTCTTACGGGGATGCCCTTCCCTGAGCTTGAGGGAGAATCAACAGGGCAAAAATGTCTGAAAGGAGGTTTATGAACTGAGCCCAAAACTTAGCTTGGGTATGCTGTTATGCACAATTGCAACCCCGGCCCTAGGGGACCCAGGTCATGGTGGGGACCATGCAGGGACTGTACAGTAAGTGGGGACGTACAAATAATGTTGCCCGGCTCTATGCGGTGACTGTACATGACTCTACCGGGGATGTCACATTGGCAATTCGTACATCCCGGCCCAAATCCGCTAGTCCTAGGTCCCCGGGCGGGGTTGCAATTGATAAGTGCATTATGCATTTAGGTGTCATGTGATAGGCGCAGCACTTCTGCGCAACGATTGCCATAATGACCGACATTTTTCTTGATCGCGAGGATGCAAATGCTGACGAGAAATACTAGATACATGCGTGGTATCATGATGCTTGCCGTTCGTACAGTAGAGTATTCGCTGAAGCCCCCTTCCAATGAGTATGACACAAAGTTTAGAACCAATTTTGTTCCTAAGACCTGAGGTCATGATTATCAGATTTACAATCAAGGAAAATATTAAATAGATGGCACACTTGACGCAACTTATTACAACTATCCCTGTGCTCGCAATTGAGATCAGACTTGGGACATAGCACTGTTTAATAGAAAGCAAAAGTCTCCCCCTTTCTTATATCCTCCCCCCCCCCCCCCCCATCAATGAATGTTGGGGGAACTGCCAAGGCTTCTGATAATATGACTCGGATCAACATTGCCTTCGGGGAGAGGGACAGGTTTTTCCGTAATTAGGAAAAAGTGTGCCAACCTTTTTTTCCTTGATTGTAGATGGGCAGGGATCTGAATATTTTATGATCTTCAAAGATGCTTAGTTGGGACTTGGTGTATAATTTGACTCTTTTTTATGTTTGTTCTTTGTTCTCTTTCCATGCCAATCCGGATGATCCAGAGCGCAACCAATAGTTAGCATCCAACCAATGATGATACAACATTTAAGTCATGTGATACATATTATGTAAATGATGCGTAATACAATAAATGTGATTGGTGGAGATCCATTGGCAGTTAAAGTAGCTGGTAAGTCATCCGGAATTGCTTTATTTTGCCAAAAGTCTCACACTCAACTCAACAACTCAACACTATGTTATTATCATTTTAATAGTCTGAACTGATTGCATTTGATGTGGGAAAAATGTGCACTCACACCAGCTGCCCCTGGATAGGCTATTCCATTTAAAATCCATACACCCCCTATGAAAGACATGACCGTAGTCTTCCCTACAAGGAGTCTCAGTGAATTTCAAATCGTCGTGTGAGTATAAGAACATCGTATCTGCATTTTGCTGTATTTGCAGGAGAAGCATATTTAAGTTTATCATACTTATTGTGTGTTTTGAGTAACCACATAATGTTATGGAAGTATAAAGATGTTTTCCTTTTGATAATATAAATTAAACATCTTGGGATAAAAATAATTTATTGAAAAGTTATTGACATTTTATTAAGATATCGTATCTGCACTAGCAAATTTAGTGAGTGCAACAACATCGTAAGTGGCAGATACGATGTTATTGCACTGAGAAATCTTGAGAACATACGTGAAAACAAAGTGCAACAACATCGTAAGTGGCAGATACGATGTTATTGCAGTGACAAAATCTTGAGAACAGAAAAGACGGAAACACGGAGTGCAAAAAACATCGTAAGTGATAGATACAATGTTATTGCACTCAGAATACTATTAAAGCACAGTGCAATTCTAGCGTAAGTGGCAGATACGATGTTGTTGCACTCAGAATGAAATATAATTGTAGTGCACTTACGATATTGTTTTTTACTAATTAAAAAATAATTATTTTGTTTTAGAACTTCATTCAAAAATAGCTTAAAATGTGCGCAATTACCTACTGTTTCAAAAAAATATTAAAAAGTCAATTTTGCCAAGAGGTCACTAACGACATTTTTGCACTCGCACAACGAAATGGGGGTACCGGTAATACCTGCATGGGTGACTCCATTTGAAATCTGCATTTGCTGTGGGGAAGATAATGTCATCCATGGGGTGTATGGATGTCAACTTGAATAGCCCATAGCAGTGGAGGACAACCAGATCATAGTGTTCCTCATGTTCAATTACAATACTAAAAGCATGCATTTCCAAAAGCATGTAATAATGTTTATTAGGTGTGTGCTTTTTAGATAGTTTAGATACGGTGTTACATTAGAGATTCAAAACCTCATCAATACTAAATGTGATACGTGTGTTCCAATCAAATGCCATCCTTTAATTACTATAAAGTGCAGGTCATTAACATAGAACCGAGTACCGCATAATAATATTCACCCTGCCCCGGGGGGGGGGGGGGGGGGGGGGGGGGGGGGGGTTTGGTCGGGGGTGTGCCGCTAGAGATTCAAAACCCCTACCCAATTCTAAGGGTGATTTTGGAAAAATCGGTACCCATTTTTAGGGGTTTTGCTTCATTTTAGACCAAATTTTCGCAAATTATCGGGAAAAAAGACCTAATTTTTGCAAATTTTCGCGAAAATAGACCTATGTCTAAGGATTTTTCAGTTGAAAAGCTTACCCATGGCTAAAAGGATGTCTCATGAAAAAACGACCCACCGGAGCGGCACGTCCCCGTATGCCTTACATACGTGAGTACCCACCCCCCACCCCCGGGCACCCCGCATATAATGTGTATCAAGTTCTATTGAGAAAACAAGCTTGTGTAGTACCAGGAACAGGGATAGCGCTAAAAGTTTTTTTTAAAATTTGGCGCAGTAAATTAGCTGAAAATCCCTTAACCCCTTATTTTTAGGTCGTCCGTAGGAAGAGACCTTATGGCAGCATCCTTCGTGTGTGTAGTCTGTGTGGGGGTGTGTGTGTGTGTCAACAATTTGGTATACACTTTTGGTATACACTTTTGGTATACACTTTTTGGTATACACTTTTTCAACAATTTGGTATACACTTTTTGTTTTGTCCATTTCTTTTCCATACAATGTCCAATTGCAATCAAACTTCGGTCATAGATGCAACATGGGAACCTTCATATGTTAATGAGGTCAAAGGTCACATACCAAGGTCAAAGGTCATCCGAGGTCAAGATGTATATGTAAAAGTGGCTGCATATGTAAAATTGATTACATTTGTCCATTTCTTTTCCATACAATGACCAATTGTAACCAAACTTTGGTCATAGATGCAACATGGAAACCTTCATATGTTAATGAGGTCAAAGGTCACATACCAAGGTCAAAGGTCATCCGAGGTCAAGATGTATATGTAAAAGTGGCTGCATATGTAAAATTGATTACATTTGTCCATTTCTTTTCCATACAATGACCAATTGTAACCAAACTTTGGTCATAGATGCAACATGGAAACCTTCATATGTTAATGAGGTCAAAGGTCACATACCAAGGTCAAAGGTCATCCGAGGTCAAGATGTATATGTAAAAGTGGCTGCATATATGTAAAATTGATTACATTTGTCCATTTCTTTTCCATACAATGACCAATTGTAACCAAACTTTGGTCATAGATGCAACATGGAAACCTTCATATGTTAATGAGGTCAAAGGTCACATACCAAGGTCAAAGGTCATCCGAGGTCAAGATGTATATGTAAAAGTGGCTGCATATGTAAAATTGATTACATTTGTCCATTTCTTTTCCATACAATGACCAATTGTAACCAAACTTTGGTCATAGATGCAACATGGAAACCTTCATATGTTAATGAGGTCAAAGGTCACATACCAAGGTCAAAGGTCATCCGAGGTCAAGATGTATATGTAAAAGTGGCTGCATATGTAAAATTGATTACATTTGTCCATTTCTTTTCCATACAATGACCAATTGTAACCAAACTTTGGTCATAGATGCAACATGGAAACCTTCATATGTTAATGAGGTCAAAGGTCACATACCAAGGTCAAAGGTCATCTGAGGTCAAGATGTAAAAGTGGCTGCATATGTAAAATTGATTACATTTGTCCATTTCTTTTCCATACAATGACCAATTGCAACTAAACTTCAGTCATAGATACATGGAAACCCGCATATGTTAATGAGGTCAAAGGTCGCATAGAAAGGTCAAGTACACCTTTTTTTTTGTCTCTTGTTCATTTTTTTTGTCTCTTGTTCATTTTTTTTGTCTCTTGTTCATTTTCCATACAATGACCAATTGCAACCAAACTTGGGTCATGGATGCAACATGGAAACATTCATATGTTAATTAGGTCAAAGGTCACATACCAAGGTCAAACAGCAAATTGATTACATTTGTCCATTTCTTTTCCATACAATGACCAATTGCAACTAAACTTCAGTCATAGATACATGGAAACCCGCATATGTTAATGAGGTCAAAGGTCGCATAGAAAGGTCAAGTACACTTTTTTTTTGTCTCTTGTTCATTTTTTTTTGTCTCTTGTTCATTTTTTTTGTCTCTTGTTCATTTTTCCATACAATGACCAATTGCAACCAAACTTGGGTCATGGATGCAACATGGAAACATTCATATGTTAATTAGGTCAAAGGTCACATACCAAGGTCAAACGTCATATGAGGTCAAGATGTAAAATTAGCTGCATATGTAAAGTTAATTTCATTTAAACAGGTGAAGTACAATTGCAACCAAACTCAGGATGTTTATTTTATTTTTTATATCCTGGATCCGCTAGTGGTCTAACCTCTTTCTTTCTAGATGCCTGTGGTTTGAGATCCACCTTGTTTTTAATCTACCCATATAAACGGACGACCTATTTGGGACCGCTGTCCCTATTTTTCAAACTTTTATGGGGTTCAGGGTTCTGAAAAACCCTAGTTTAAAAACCTAGCGCTACCCCTGACCAGGAATGGATTAGTTGGCCAAACAAATTATTTTATTTTGCTAAGTATGCATGTATTTGTAGATGTGTTTAAATTTTGAATGAACACTTTTTTGATCTCTCTCTTGAAAGCATGTGTAGTTTTTAATTTTAACTATAGTTTGATCAGCTCCAAATTGGCGAGAAATATTCGTTTTTTATCTCTCCGCGCGCAAGAATAATCCAAGCGTATGTGCGTGATTTTGGCCAAACGCCCACGCAGGTATCATGCATGATGCACAGTGCGCTTGTTGCCGCTCATGTGCGCCTGCGTCCTTCTGTATTCATTCACTGGTGTAACGAGGCTTCGCCAATTTGGAACTGATCATACTATAAATTGCTTGATTGGATTGTTGTAACTGCATCCTCATTTTTTGTATATAATTAGAATGGTGTTTTGCCATATGTTGTCTAATTTCACACAATTTGGAGAAGATTGATCAATTGGATTTAGAAATGCAATCAATTAATATGATTGTTCGTTTGTACTAATTGTGTAATGTAATTCCAAAAGGTTGAGCCATTGTTGCGTTTAAAGGCTTGGAAATTGATTTTTAATCAAAATTTATGTGAAGAGAACTCACATTTTACGGCTTATTAGTTAAGAGTGCAGTTTGTGACTTTGTGAAAAGAATTTCTCTGAGAACCAGCATGTTAATTAAAGGTATATTATGTGATCTTTTCCAGGGGACGCCCTCAATCCTCGAAGAAAAATTGGAAGCAGATTTTCTTGCAGATTTACTTTTCTGATCATAAATCAAAAAATATATTCCAAGTTACAGAGCGATACGATTCCTAATAACCTCAAAATCATAGTTTTGAGTGAATTTAGAGTAAAATTTGAAAAAAATAGATTGTACCGCTCGGTACAATCTATTTTCAAACCATGATTTTGAAGTAATTAGGAATCTTATCGATCTGTAACTCGGAAGATCTTTATGATTTATGATCAAAAATGCAAATCTACAAGAAAATCTGCTTTCATAGTAAAAATCATTGATAGAGGGCGCTACAAGGAAAAGATCACATAATATGTCTTTAATAGCAGGGAGGTAAAAAGGGTGATTTGCAGTTCAGCGCCAAGGGTTATGTTTGTGGTTACTGTGATGAGCTATTTGTCACATATTATCATCAAAAACAGCGCCGCCTGACAAATTCTAATTATTGTTTCAGGCAAATGGGGCCCCAAAAATATTTACCAGAATTCATGTTTAAAGGTATATCATGTGATCTTTCCAGGGAACGCCCTCAACATCGAAAAAAAAATTCGAAAGCAGATTTTCTTGCAGATTTACATTTCTGATCATAAATCGTACATACATTCCAAGTTACAGGGCGATATGATTTTTAATTACTTCAAAATCATGGTTTTAGAATGAAAATAAACTGTCGTGTTATTTTCACTCTAAATTCACTCTAAAACCATGATTTTGAGGTAATTCGGAATCGTATCGCTCTGTAACTTGGAATGTATGTACGATTTATGATCAGAAATGTAAATCTGCAAGAAAATCTACTTTCTATACAAAAATCATGAATAGAGGGCGCTCTCTGGAAAAGATCACATAATATGCCTTTAATGTGATCCTGTTATTGACAGTAGATGTCAACATTTAAACATGTATGTGGCTTGTGGATCAAAGGAAATGGCCCAGGCTACGTTTGTGCGATGAAATTTCTAGTACCAAGGTACACATTGGTGCCTCTCTCTGGTTTCAATAAAAACCTTTGGCCTTCTCGGAACATTCCACTTATGTGCTCCTCGATTGTATACTGTAAACGCGGACATTTTAGCGCTACATTAATTTTTGCCCTTTTCGCGCTACAAGAAGCTACTGCGAAAATAAAAACATGCAAACATATTTATTTTCTGTATAAGTCTATGTAATGAACTTATAAATCGAGAATTTAAAAACAAGCGAAATGGCTGAAGGTCGGCAAAGCGCGAACATTTAATCGTGCGAAAATTACCACTTTTATAGTAATTGAATGCTTGTATTATCGCTGGTTACAGTTAAAAATTCTAATTATGAAGAAAATACAATTATTTATTATTACAAAGATAATTATTAATTTGTTTTTTACAAATGTTTTACACTATGATTTCATTATAATGAAAAGTATTCAACGCAACTGCCATCAATTGATCAATTTTGAAGTGCGAATCTTGTGTCAAGTGTTGATATTAGATCAGCACTTGATCCTCGATAGTTGACACATTTTTGAATCTATTTTTATCTATATTTGTAAATTATTAGTGAGTATTTTACCTTGAATTGCACCAGCTATTTATGATTTACCAGTTTTTTTGTGTTTTGTTTTCTCTCTCTCTCTCTCTCTCTCTCTTTCTCTCCATTCATGCTTTAATAAACATTTCCTTCATACAACCCATTACTACACCCTTTCAAAATGTATTGGATTGTTATTCTCCCATTTTTGTCACCGTAAAACACCCTGCATTGTGCCACACTTGTCTCCTATCCATCAATTTTATTCTCTATCTCTTTTTTTTGTGTCATTTTATTCTTCTTTAATTTTTTCCTCATATCCTCCTCACCCCACCACCCACCCACACATCCCTCCTGCATTATGCACCCGGCTGACACCCTACAACTGTCTAGATTGATGTGAAGTAGTGAATTTAACCGACATCGGCTGGCGAAGTGTGACACCCTGCTGTCTGCAAGCGTTCTTATGATTCCTGCCTCTACCAAACTACATCAGTAGCTGTTCGATCCACCTGCTTTCCTGTCAAGTGTGTAACCGTGTTGAAAACAAAATCCAAATTGTTGTGGCATTGCAAGTCACCCGGTCACGCTGGTCGTCTGATACTCATTCGCTGCTAATGAGCGTCGACTTGCTGCGCTTTTAACATGGATCTGGCCGTAACTAATGGTATATAATAAGATAATGTCACAAGAAAAAAATGTGCTTTGTTTGCCCTTACCCAAAAACCCTTGTGGAAAATGATGGAAAAACAGTGTTTTTACATTACAAGTGAATTTGGCCTGGCTCAATTGTGTGATTTGTTAGAATGTTGACAACTTTTTTCGGTTGAAGTTTCGTAAGACATTTTCAAACGGTTGTCAAATATTTTTGTGGATAATATGAGTGAAATATCCACAAAAAGCTGTTCACACCCCCTTTGCACAGGAAAAGGGAGGGAAAAGGGAGTGAAATTGTCAAACAGAAGTTAACTGACTGTCCTTACTGACACATTTTTGAGTAATGGCAAACAAAGCATTAGTTTTGTTTGGCCGCATGTCTTATAAATTTCAATGATAAAATGTGACGCGATCAAGAGGAATGAGTCGGATGTCGACCCTGGTCGAAAATGAGTTTTTGATACAGTTTTAAAGAAGACACCTAGAGCTTTCAGAAACTGAATACCCCATGTCGATACGACGTTTTGTTCCAAAGTTATGTCAAATCAAATTGTATACATGAATTTCCATCAAAACGTATGTAAGCCGCCATTTTGAATTGGCCATATCTCAATTTGGGATTCCCCGACATCCGACTCATTCCTCTTGATCGCGTCACAAATATGTTTTGGATAAGGAAGTGAAACAAACTGACCCGAATATAAACAATACATAACAAAACAGTACAAAAAAACAAAACACAAAACACATACCGCATTATATAGTTCACATTTTTATGTTAAATTGATTCAAAGTATTTTGAATCATTTTCAAAAATGTTGAAATTTAACAAATTAAATCTCGAATTTGAGAAATATGGGCTGGTTAGACCTTTTGGACGGATTTCTTCCCCCTTCGCTGTAAGTGGAGGGAAAAGCTGTGTGCAGTGTCCATGTAATCCTTCAATCCTCCAAAAGAATATTTTGTACAAGGGAAACCTTTTATGAACATTTCTATGAAATGATATTTCAACCAAGTACGTCTCAATGTGTCGACATGTCTTAATAGTTATGTGCAATTTGACTCTGAATTATATCCATTTGAGTCCAGTTTTCCAGTGCTGCACATTACATGTACTAGTATTTACAAATGAGGCAGGGAAATGAAAACCCTAAGAAATATTTAATAATAATAATAATAATAACACACACTTATAGAGCGCTTTACTTTAGTGAGATCTAAACTCAAAGCGCTGTACAACATATAAATACAAGATTAAAGCAAAAATACAACAATGATCATAAAACTACAGAGATAAACATACATAGAGTCAAATGCATATTAAGATTGTCATTGTCTATCCTTCACTTACATCTGAAACCCATTGAATGTGTTTAGACCTCTTAAATTTAGTTTTTGCAGTCCTTTAACCCTAACCCAGAGGCACCTTTTCCAAAGATTTTTTTTTTCACGGCCAAATAGCGAGGGGGAAAAGTGCCCCCACTCCCCCGGGGTTCGAACCCTGGACCTCTGGGTTCATAGGCAGACGATCTACCGCTAGGCCACCAGGGGGGGGGGGGGGGGGGGGAGGGGGAACCATACATGGCGGAGTATATTCCGCCCTGTATATACCCTGGGGCCATTATTTCATCGAAAAACTGCTGAACCGGGTGACACAAGCACACTGCATCGTAGTAATTCGTAGTACTCCAGAGTGTTAGGGTTAAAGGGTCCAGAAAAAATTCAATAGGTATCCCCTGACATTTTCGAGCCAGGTGAAAGGTAGTGCAAAAGGAAACCTGAGACAGAAACACCTTGAATTGGTATATTAGTCTCAGCCTTAAATTACATCCCTGGGTATATACATAATGTAGGCAATTAGAATCTCGCCAATAATGTAGTTCCAAGGCTATAAAAGCCTGTAAATGTAAATGATCAGATTTTACATCCAATACAATATCTTTCTATATTGGTCTGATTTTGACATTGGAATCTAATACAGGGTGTATCAAAAAAAATAGGACCCTGATTTATGACGGTGTAATTCTTTTTATATTCATTGGACCATGACGAATTTAGTCTCAATGTAAATCCCAATTAATTATTATGATATCCTGAAAATATAAGATCAATCCGATGAATAATAAGAAAACTAGCGTACTTTGCGTAAATCATGTCATTTACTGGTTTGTACAATGGGATCTACATGTACAGACCAGTAAATAACATGGTTTACGTTTCAATACGTAATTGTCAACATAGTAAATAATCTATCAGTCAATAGCAAAGTTTAGTTTGGTAATCCATTTAATTCTGGCACAAATCAATACTGGCTAAAAAAATCCGCAAAACAGATGCATGCATATTCTGTGCAAATTAAAAAAGTTTTGTTAAACAGTTCTCGAACCCACTGTGGATGGTTCATTGAGTTACACATCGAGCACTTTCATGTTTAGTCGACTGTTACTGTGTGAATTCCCATTGTACAAATCAGTAAATGACATGGTTTACACAAAGTACGCTAGTTTTCTTATTTTTCATCGGATTGATCTCATATTTTCAGGATATCATAATAATTAATTGGGCTTTACATTGAGACTAAATTGGTTATGGTCCAATGATTATAATAAGAATTACACCGTCATGAAACAGAGTCCTATTTTTTTTATACACCCTGTACAGCAACATCATGACAACCTATAGCGTGTCAAGAGCCTACTTATATTAAGATGCAATATATACAGTACACACTGTTTGCCCATTATAAAGCATTAATATAGTTGTAAGCCAGCAGCTAAAAGACACTGGCAGTAGGCACCAAATCAAAATATTAATTTGTGTCGCTCCTAACAAGATTTGAATATTTTATTTTTAAGGTATGCTTTTTCATGTGAACTTTAGGTGGGTATTACTTGGGTTCAGTGGTGTCGGATGTATCAGACTTAGGGGAGAACGGGGACAATTTAGGGTTAAATTTTAGTGGGGGTGGGCAGTGCAGAGGGGTTGCCAAATTAAGGAGGGGACACCCCACTTCCGCTTCCTTTACTAGGTTTAGGTTAGGGAGTGTTCATAAATACTTTGGTGGGGGGGGGGGGGGGAAGGAGGAGGAGTCCAAAAAGTTTTTGAAAACCCCAATAGAGGGGGGGGGGGGGGGTCAAAAAAGTTTAAAACATTTATGAGTTTCCAACATTTTTCTGGGGGCTTCGCCCCAAACCCCTGCTTTACCTGTATGCACATTATTTACGGAACATTCATAAATCATGTAAAAAGCTTTTTTTTGGGCGCCCTATGCGCGCAAATGTCCACAGACCTATTTTCAGCTAAAAGAGAATGAAGGGCAAATATATGTCAATAGCCTGTACAACTTGCTCTCCTAGATGTAATGCTCCCATCAAAATAGAATATGATACATGGTCAAATTCTGTAAAAAATCCCATAAAAGATATCATATCTATGTTCTTTGAACTTGATAACAATGAACGGGGGCGGGGGGGGGGGGGGGGGGGGGGGGGGGGCAAGAAAGTTTCAGGTGCAAGTAGTAATACAGGGGAGGGGGGGGGGCAAGAAAGTTTCAGGTGCAAGTAGTAATACAGGGGAAGGGGGGGGGCAAAAAAGTTTGAGGCATGGTCAGAGGGGGGGGGGGGGGGGGGGGTTCAAACAAGTTTGAGGCATGGCAAGATGGGTGGGGGTCAGAAAGTGTTGACATACCAAAAATGAAATTATCCAGACCCCCCACCAAAGTATTTATGAACGAACGGTCCCTTAAGGGTGGTTGATGGTTTTTTCTCAGAGAAAGATGTCTGACCAGAACTAAAGTTGAGTGCCCCCACCCCTGGGAAATATGTACAACATTTCTTTTCCAAATGGCATTCATTTGATTGATTTGCGAAATGCAAATGGTGACTTTCTTGGCTTGTTTTGTGGAGTATATTTTGAAGACTTATTATTTTCATCCTTATAGTGGACCCCTTAACAGGAATAAATCGATTTTTTTTTCTTCACAAGTTTAATTTTTTTTTATGTCTGAAATGTTTTTGCAAATTTACCAAAATGTTCACGAAGAAAAACCAAATACCAAAACCGAAACCAAAAAAACCTGCCTGACCGACCCCCTACCTGAGAGGTCTGTTTGCCTGTAGAACAATGTTTTCCCCATTGCCTTAGCCAGATCTGGCTATAAATCACAGTAAAATATAAATGTTACACAAAGAAAAACTTGAATTTCGTTTAAACCTGAAAATTACCATATCAGCATATTTATAACTCCTTTTTATCAATTATTAATGTCTATCATAGTTGCACCACTCTCCCTCCCAGGTCAGTGTCTGATTGTCTGCCGGTGTTTAGCTATGCACAGCTGTGACATTTGCATATATGCAGACATGATTGTTTGCAACACACACAAAAGAGTATTGAACTATTTGCACCTGTTTGTGTGGGGGTGAACATAACCTATTGTGTTGGGCAATTCACTACCCAACATGAGACACCTAGACAATTATGCACACCTGTGTATTTGGAAAACAAGTTTGTTTGTTTATGGATCAAGAGGCACATTCTAGATACATTGATGGAAAATGTTGCATCCAAGAAACATACCCTATTGTGTTGGGTAATTAACTACCCAATGAGACACCTACTAGAGAATTATGCACACCTGTGTCTTTGGAAAACAAGTTTGATTGTTTGTGTATGGATCAAGAGGCACATTCTAGCTACATTGATGGAAAATGTTGCATCCAAGTAAACAAGCATTGTCTCAACTAGGTTATCTTAAGACACATTCCCAGCTGTTTGTACATTTTCCATTATCCATGTAGGTACACACATTCTAGCTACATTGATGCAAAATGTTGCATCCAAGAAAGCATTGTCTCAGGTTTTCTAAAGACACATTCCCAGCTGTTAGTACATTTTCCATTATCCATGTAGGTACACATTCTAGCTACATTGATGGAAAATGTTGCATCCAGGAAAACAAGCATTGTCTCAGGTTTTCTAAGGACACATTCCCAGCTGTTTGTGTGCACTTTTCCAGTATCTATGTAGATTGTTGAAGATAATTGTTGCAAGAATGAATTCACAGATAAAATTCTAAGCTAAGTATTGAGGAGTTAACAAATACAACATGGTGAGAGGGAAAGTAGTGCAAACTACTGGTCCCGCGGTGTTGGATGACTGGTTACTTCCTCCCGACGAGGAGCAGAGGGAGGTAGTCACCAGTCATTCAACACCAAGGGCCAGTAGTTTGCAAAACTTTCCCGAAAGAAACCATGTTGTATTTGTTTTATTACACCTTATACATATTTCATTGTCTAAACTAAATTAAAAATCGAAAAAAGCTTACATTGCTCCCGCGGCCGCGTAGGCTCGTAGTCGTAGTTGTAGGCCTATGCCTACCTACAAGGCCTACCTACACCTACAGTACACACAGCGATCCAAAGAAGCGGCGGACTCAATTCTCCTGGCAGAAGAACAATATCATTTAAACCCGTTTCCTAGTTCTTCACAATCATTGCTGCAGACCTTCATGGATTTTGATGCAGCATAATTATCCAAAAGAAGCCTAAAATCTGCGTCTGTTTAGTTCACGAATTTCTTCGGCAGATGTTTAGCAGACAACGCCATGTTTGTTGTTGTCAAGCAACCTCGTACTTGCGGTCACCGTTTAACATGTACGTATTAATATTCATAGGCTCTAGAATTGATTCGGGTGGCGATGTTGATCAGCGGGAAGTAGTTCAAACTCTCGCATGTTTGATAGTACAATAAACCTAAAAAAACATTCGGTAGGTATTTTTATTTATCCGACTTGGTTAGAAAAGAACCAATAAAAAAAAAAGAGTATACCCTTATAAATATGTATGAGGTGTAATTATACATATTGGTTTCAAGGGAGGGGGAGGGGGGGGGGGGCTAAAAAGGGGGCAATTAGAGCTGCATGACCAGTTAAGGTCTTAGGCACGATTTGAAGATGTGGTGTGTAAATCCTACTATAAATCTGGAAACGGTGTGTGTTTGTTTGTGTGGGGGGGGGGGGGGGGGGTGTTTATTTGTGTGTTTGTTATCCTTATTTCTCCGTTAGTTGTGATCAAAGTGGCGCCTAATTTGCATGAAAGATAGAGGAAATAACGGGAAGGGTGTTAAAGTTTATTTCAGTAAAATCGGTTAACAATTGGCTCCAAAAACAGCAAAAAACCTCTCAGATTTGGCTCATAAATGCCACTAGAATTGAACAACATTGTGCGTTGCGTGTACTACACAGCGTAATCTTACCGTGGTAACGCGTCGCGTACATGTTTACGCAAGGGCTCACTGCCGCAGTACACGCACTCCTACACATGGCGCAGAAGTCACGCGGAAATAGGCCTGTTGGTAGGGATATTTGGTGTCATGTTGGGGGGGGGGGGGTGACGGGCGGTTGTAGGGGGTTTATGTGATTTTAAAACTACCGAGTTGATGCGGTTTGAGAGATGGGGCTAATAAAGTAGCCACGGTAAATGGTTTAGGACTGGATATGGTTATATAAACCAACCTGATTTGGGTGGTGGGGGGGGGGGGGGGGGGGTTGTAGGGGGTTTATAATGCCTTTAGGAGGGATAAGGTTATTAATCAACCTGGTGTTTTTTTTTGGGGGGTGTAGGGGGTTATGTGGTTTCAGATGTAGGTAATGTGGAATAACCATCTAGCGGGGACCCGAGCGAAGCGAGTGTACGCCGCTAGTGTGTATAAATTCAAAAAACTATGTGTTGTAAATTCAAGGATTTGTGTATAAAGTATAGGCCATATGGACAAAAACTTGGTGTGTAAAAACTGAATTTACAAAAGTGGGTGTGTAAAACACTCCCTACACGGCTGGCTGCCTAAGCCTTTGTGACCAGTACAGTATAATAGAAGAATCTTCCAAAATTATATTAATCTTTTAAGGCACATTTGAAATAAATTTGATCCCAGAACAAACATTATTTGAATGACATTAAACAAAACAAAAAATTGTTTCACTTAAGTTGATACTTGAGAAATCTTACAAATAAAAGTCACAGCACCCATAATGAGCTTCTTTTCCACAAGTGAACAACAAAACAACAAAATAAATAAACACCACAAAATACAAAACACAAAAAAAACCACCAAACAACAACAATTTGCAGCACATCTTGCAATATACCTCCGACACAACAGTATAGATTTTGCGACAGACAACCCTGTATAATTAATACATTGGTCATGTTCTAAAATTGTGACTTAAATCTTCGCTGATTTCTTCTCTTATCCCCTCACAGCCAAGATATTCGGCAAGAAGTTTGCCCGCACCAGCAAGTTCATCCACACCAACAAACTATGGATGCACACCATCCCCACACGAGACTGCGACGTCTTGATGACTTTCCCGGAGAAGACAGACGACGATACGCTCATGTGGTTGCTCTCGAGGATGAGGGCGCGGCTTCCCGAGCTTGGGGTTCACGTCAGGCATCATGGACACACGGGGGTTTACGGCTTCTATCTGACGGCTGAGTATGAGAAGTAAGTTTTTTGTGTATAATTAAAGGTGTTTGTTCCGATCACTTTAGATTTGTCTTGCTCATTAAATATATTTTGATATCATAAGGAACCCCATATTTTTCTCATTATTTATGTTAAATGTTTGGCACAAGATATGTTCCATTTAGACGTTATAGGCCAAAAATGCAGTGAATTACTGCCAAAGGCGGTTAACCACCCTGCCAGTGTGTGTACTACTCAATGGGCAAATTTCATGTTACCTTGTGCTTTTGAAATAAGAACCATTTGAGTTATGCAACTCGAACTTTGGAATACGACTACTTTAAGGGTGACCCTTCATGTAGATAAATGTAGATGTAGAAAAATAATTAACAAATCTGTTAAAATATTTGCAAACATTTTCATTTTTATGAAACAAATTACGAAATTGCTTTAATTTTTAAGCAATTTTCTAAATTTTTCTTTTTCAATTTCGGACAATTTGAAGAAAGAAAAAAAATTGCCCAATTATTTATGTGAAGGTTGATCTTATATAGGAGTGTGCCCTCAATTTTCCTAGAAATCCCAGCACCTACGTAATACACGGGCATATATAATACTAACTACCATCTGAAACCGTTTTACCTAAATTTGCCATCTATCGTGTACAATTTCACGATTTGGTAATTTTTGGTGTAGATCACATACAAATTATCTGCACCAACTCACCACATCAATTGCTTCAACCAAATTTCTATCTAGCGGTATCGTTCAACCATTTTCCCATAAATTATACACTTCAGGGTTCCTACATACCCGATCTATTGAAACAATTAATTTTTTCAAAATTTCATTTTTCTTGTCAATCTCTCAGTGCCCCTTAAAGGCATATGATGTGATCTTTTCCAAGTAGCGCCTTCAATCATTGATTTTCACTATGAAAGCAGATTTTCTTGCAGATTTGCATTTTTGATCATAAATCATAAAGATCTTTAAAGTTACAGATCGATACGATTCCTAATTATTTCAAAATCGAGCGGTACAATCTATTTTTCAAATTTTACTCTAAATTCACTCTTTAAACCATGATTTTGAGGTTATTAGGAATCGTATCGCTCTGTAACTTGGAATATATTTATGATTTATGATCAGAAAAGTAAATCTGCAAGAAAATCTGCTTCCAATTTTTTTTCGAGGATTGAAGGCGTCCCATGGAAAAGATCACATAATATACCTTTAAAGCTATGAACATTGATATCATTATAACATTATGATCATACAAGGATTCAGTTCAGTAACATGTGTCATCTGTTAAATGTTTTAATAAAATGTGATAACACTCGGGTAATGTTAGGACAATACACACAGCATTGCGCACTATATGAATCTTTTTGCTGTACTTATACATTATTTTTTGAGAACCATAACATTTGCACAAAACACACACATAATAATTATGAGCTGATGGGTCTATGTAACAGTACATATAATTCAGGGATTCAACACCACACAACTTGTTTAAATAAAGCTGATTGTCATGATTTTTTTTTTTCCTTTGGGGCTAGAACTCTTGATATAGAAATCCTGAAATCCCATGAACTTACAAATTTTATCGACTGTGAGTCAAGGGGGAAAGTTTCATGTGCATGAAATGTTTGCCGTTTAACAGTCGCGAGAGATTTGTAAAATTTTCTTGCGTACAAATATTTCACGCTTTACAGTTATTCAAGCAACATGTTAGAATTATCGCGGTCTATAGACTAGATCATGCGCACCGATGAGTCTGACAACAGGCTACCGGCATTATAATATAAACCTCTTGGAGTGGTATTAGAAACCTAAACATCTTCACCCTTTGAGACTAGATGTGTCATTTAAATGAAATTGATGGGGTATAGAGTAAGGCCACAAAAAAAATGTTGTGTTGCCCTCAAGCCCGGGGGGGGGGGCACTGACATTTGAAAAGGGTATAGGTATGTGCCGCGCTGAAGACCCCCTTTTTCACCCTCTGCTGCTAGTTCTTATGACCCCCCTTTTGAGCCTGCATCAGTTCTTAAGACCCCATTTTTATTGAAAATTCAAAAATCGCGAAATTTTGCGTTCCAAAGCACCAATTTTGTGTTCCAAAGCCCCAATTTTTCGAAAATTTTGCGTTCTTAAACCAAATAAATCGAAAATTGAACTATAGGCCAGTTCTCAAGACCTATTTTTTGGGAAAAAATCAGTTCCTAAGACCCTATTTTTCGTCATAAAATCCACTCAGTTCAGTTCTTTAGCCCCCCTTTTTGAGACCCTGGGCGGCACACCCCTACCCCAAAAAAAGTTGAGTGCCCCCCCCCCCCGGGCCCTCAAGTGCCAAAAATTTAAAAAAATCGGGTTGGTCGGTCAGATTTTTTTTTTTCCCCAAATTTTTTTTCAATTTTTTTTTGGGCTGAAAAATATATGGTTTATGTCAAGACAAAATTTGTATAGGCCCATATGTCAATTTAACTAATGTTTCTAGTGTGACAATAGTCTAAAAACATTTATTTGGGCTTACTTATTCATTTCAAGCAAGAAATAGTAACATTTAGACACTTTTAATCAAATTTAAATCAACAAAATATGCGACCCTAGTTTTTACGATTTTAGGGTCGGTCGCTGAGGGCAACACAACTTCTTTTTTGTTGGCCTAAACCAGCTGGATATCATCTTAACACTTTCCACACGACTATCATTCTTAATATGCACAAAAAAGATTTTCAGAAACCTTTTCCAAATTTCAAGGTCTATCTCAAGAATTACTGATCCAAATACTAGGCATGTTTGTACTTAAGTTAATGCATTTCTCATGTTGATTCCAAGTATGGTTTATCAATATCAATCAATTATCAATAATTTTGATATTTTTGAAACATTTTGTGAAATTTCGGAATGTCGTCTGCATGCAGATGCCTGACGCGTGGAAAGCGTTAAGGTAGTGTGGTCATATTTAGAATTAGCATTGAATACCAGAGGAAGAAAATAATGTAGAAGATAGAAGGGAAGGAAGAAAAGGCGACAAAAAAACACCCACCATGTTCTACGGGCAAACAGACCTCTCAGGTAGGGTCAGTTTATCCAAAAATTCCCAAATATTTACAAAATGTGTAAAAATTATAAAAATTAAAAAAATGGCTAGCTAGGTGAGTCCTGTGAAAAAGGATAAATAATTATTGCAACTCTGCTGTTGTAATAAATAATTCTTTTGAAATTTCCAAAATGTCTCCAAAATGTCTCCAACATTTCTCCAACATTTTCAAAATGTTTGCGAACATTTTCACACTATTTTTATAAAAAGTGTTAAAAAAAAATGTAAAAAACTAAAATACAAAATAAAATGGGTCAGTTGGGAACGTAGAACAGATTGGTGTTTTTTTTCGTCGTCTAAGCATTCTCCTTACAATGTCGGAGCGGGAAGGAGACCCAAAGTATCTATTATAATACATATTTAATGCAATAAATTGAACAAAATTGTTTGTTTTTCAGGCCAGGAGAGTCCTGTGAAAAAGGGTAAATAGTTACGCCTTGCAACTCTGCAGTTATGATACAATTAATACAATTTTAACAGATTTAACATGCGAGTGAGTTTGCTTACAATGCTTAAAAGTTAACATTTTTGTGATTTGCACAAATTTAAGAACAGGGACAAAAATCAGATTGGGATGATTTGGGTCCACTTTGCTTATTATTTTTATATTTTATAATAAGCAAGCGGACCTTCGGGTAAAATTGAACCTTTTCACCGATGCCAAATTAATAAAACCCATTACAATTACAATTCCCCTGAATGAGGTGCAATTTCACTGTATGATTGTCAAAGTGGAAGGGTGGGGGGGGGGGGGGGGTATCCCACTGATAGTCTTATTCAGCACCCCCTTTGGACACTTGCCACTGATAGTCTTATTCATGCTCCCTTTGGACATGCCACTGATAGTCTTATTCAAGCCCCCTTGGACATCCCACTGATAGCCTTATTCAGCCCCCCACCTCCCCTTGGACATCCCACTGATAGTCTTATTCAGCCCCCCCCCCCCCCCCTGGACATCCCACTGATAGTCTTATTCAGCCCCCCACCCCCCCCCCCCCCCCCCCCCCCCCCTTTGGACATGCCACTGATAGTATTATTCAGCACCCCCTTTGGACATGCCACTGATAGTCTTATTCAGAATCCCTTAACCAAACATAATGTGCACATGATACAGTATATTTTGGCGGGTACGCAAAAATACATTTTGTCTATAAATAGCAATAGTACTAACCCTTTTTCATTAACTGCAAAATATGCATGGATTCACAAAATCCTTTTGAATCAGGTAAAAGTATCTATAGCACGCTGGGAGCTCAGTACTTGAGGCTTCGCTTAATTGTGGTTTGATAGAGTTATTTAAATATGAAAGAATTAATAAATTAAAATGCTCCGGTTGATTTTTAATAAAACATCTGCACAATTGAGTGGTATGGTTTGACTAACACTGATTTTAAGAATTAACATGTGACTTTTTTGTACATTATGCTTGGGAGCATTGCCAGGGATACTACTCATTTTGGGATAGGAAACTCGTATGCTGCGCATAGGTAAATAACAGGTCACATTTTTATCCCCCTGGTTTGTAAAACCAGAAGGGGATTTTGTCATCATGTAATGTGTGTGTGTGGGGGGGGGGGGGGGGGGGGGGTGTATGTATGGGGGGGGGGGGGGGTGTATGTGTGTGCCTTTTGGTTAGCCTTTTTTCCAAATGCTGTATCTGTTGAAAGGATAGACGGATTGACTTCAAACCTTCAGTGTTCAGTGATAGGTAGGCCATGGTCAAACACTGTAGCTGCTTGTTTGGGGGTCTAATTTGCAACGGTCATCTGAGGTCAAAGGTCATCTAGAGGTCAAATCGTAAAAGTTGCCCGAATGCTGTATCTGTTGAAAGGATGGACGGATTGACTTCAAACCTTCAGTGATAGGTAGGCCATGGTCAAACACTGTAGCTGCTTGTTTGGGGGTCTAATTTGCACAGGTCATCTAAGGTCATCTAGAGGTCAAATCGTAAAAGTTGCCCGATTGACTTCAAACTTGGAGAAAAGAAACATGAACACCGGGTGAACATGTCTAAAAATAAATTAGAGGTCATCCAAGGTCATCTGAGGTCAAAGGTCATCCAGAGGTCAAATCGTAAAAGTTGCCTGATTGACGTCAAACTTGGAGACAAGAAACATGAACACCGGGGGTGAACATGTCTAAAATAAATTAGAGGTCATCTGAGGTCAAAGGTCATCCAGAGGTCAAATCGTAAAAGTTGCCCGATTGACGTCAAACTTGGAGACAAGAAACATGAACACCGGTTGAACATGTCTAAAATAAATTAGAGGTCATCTGAGGTCAAAGGTCATCCAGAGGTCAAATCGTAAAAGTTGCCCGATCGACTTCAAACTTGGAGACAAGAAACATGAACACTGGGTGAACATGTCTAAAATAAATTAGAGGTCATCCAAGGTCATCTGAGGTCAAAGGTCATCCAAAGGTCAAATCGTAAAAGTTGCCCGATTGACGTCAAACTTGGAGACAAGAAACATGAACACACCGGGTGAACATGTCTAAAATAAATTAGAGGTCATCTGAGGTCAAAGGTCATCCAGAGGTCAAATCGTAAAAGTTGCCCGATCGACGTCAAACTTGGAGACAAGAAATATGAACACCGGGGGAACATGTCTAAAATAAATTAGAGGTCATCTGAGGTCAACGGTCATTAGAGGTCAACCAAGGTCAAAGGTCAACAAGGGGTTAATTTGTGCAATGAACACCGTGGGAACATGTAAAAAAATAATTAGAGGTCATCCGAGATGTAAAAATAAATAATTAGAGGTCATCCGAGATGTGGTGTTGGAGGCGTATGCTTCGTATCGTATGGACAATGAGAAGGACCAATGCCAGTATTATTGAAGAAATAGGGGTGTCTAAACGACTTCTTCATGCTATTAACACCCAAATGCTGAGCTACTTCGGCCATATCTCACGTCGCAAGGGTAACGACCTAGAGAAGATGATCATGCAAGGCATGATTGAAGGGAAGCGCAAGAGAGGCAGACCTCGTTCCCGGTGGATTGACCAAATCAAATGGATTACTGGACACCCTCTCCGTGATTGTTACTCCTTTGCTGAAAATCGTTATTTGTGGCGTAGTATCTGTAAGGTCACGAGCTGTCAGTCATGACAGGACCGAACCAACCATCCGAGGTCATCTGAGGTCAACGGTCATCCAGAGGTCAAATCATTAACGTTGACCGATTGACCTCAAACTTGGAGAAAAGAAACATGAACACCGGGGGAACATGACCCATATATGACCGTTGACCTCATTTAGTTGATCTCCCAGCCAGGGGGATTCGCAAGTCGTGACTTGCAGTATTTTTCTAGGCTATTTCAATGAGCTTATCCAGGAACTTTAACTTTTGTGAGATCATATCTTGATAGTGCTGTGATCTGTTTGTTGCCTGCTTAGGTATAGACTTAATTGAAGTTTACATGGAGTTTTTGGAAAAAAATCCTGAACAATTGTGCAGTTTTGAAAATTATTTTAAAAACCTCAGATGCTGCAGGGTTTGTACCACCCTGAATATGACAAAATCATGTTTAATTGTTTGTTTTATATATTTTTAGCTCAGTTTGTCACTTCCCTTTAAAATATACACCATACCGTTGTTGTTAATGTCTGACAGACTTGATGCAAGTCTATTCTGACTTGATGTAAGTCTATTCCGAATTGGTGCAAATCTATTCCGACTTGATGTAAGTCTATACCTAAGCAGACGACAAACAGCGCTACAGCGCCATCAAGATATGATCACACAAAAGTTAAAGTTCCAGGATAAAGAAGCTTCCGATCGGCAATTTGAGTTGCACACCTCTTGACATTAGGGAGCTTTCGATTTGGACGACGGACGCTTCTACGACGGTAAGATGGCACCTTGAGTCATGTGCGCGTGCGTCGACTTAGCAATCCGTCGGTCGTCCAATTTCTGGGACCTGTCTTAGGGAGCTTTCGATTTGCACTACGGATGAATCTAGGACGGTTGAATGACACTTTGAGTCATGTGCGAATGCGTCAATTTTGTCATCCGTTGGTCCTCTAAATGCTACAATGCGTAAAGTGACTAACAACCGTCGTAGGGACGACGGTAACGTTTTGTGTTTTTATCGTCGTACAAGCGTCCGTCGCACAAATCGAAAGCTTAAGATCACAGGTCCCAGAAATTGGACGACCGACGGATTGCGCATATGACTCGAGGTGTCATCTTGTCGTAGAAGCGTCCGTCGTCCAAATCGAAAGCTCCCTATTGTTTCTAGGGGTGACTGTATAGATTGGGCATACAACTATTGTTGTTGGTTTTGGAGGAAATTGCCGGTAGTGTACTTTCAGTCTCACCCATAGGTTAGGTATTTTATAGAAAAAACATATCATTTGGTTTAATAGGATTATTTATTTATACATACAGTTGATGTATAATGGGACATAAAGTACACTTTATTTGTATTTGAGGATCCTTAGAAACAGACCCAACCTTGTTTATCATGAAGGTGCGAAAATAGAAAAGAGTAAAATCGCCCCAACCGAACGTGATTTGTATCTGTACTTTGCTTTTCTTCCTATTTGTGCCCTGAACATTTGTTTTACAATAGGAAAAGTAATAACAAACAAGGAAGTGGATTTGAGAAAACAAGAACAGGTTGACCTTACAGCAAAACCACCTGTGAGGCCACAAAAAAATCCTACCTTGTTCTACGGGCCCGACCGACCAATTTTTTAAAAATTATTATCAATTATTTTTTCATTTTTTCATTTTTTAAAAATTTTGTGAAAATTGATCCAAATTAACCCCAAAACATAATTACACGACAGCTAACTGTCGGTTTTCAAGCTCAATTTCCTTGCGCAAGTTTTGGAGCCGCCACGTCACAAACCCCCACCCTGGTAGTAAAAAAAATACTGCATGACCGACCCTACCTGAGAGGTTCGTTTGCCTGTAAAACATTTTTTTCTCTACCTTGGCAGTCGTCCAATAATGATGATTTCTGTAAATATGAAGGAGAAAGGTAAATCAATTATTTGAGCCTCTCAGCTGGGTCATTTGCCTGCTGCATGAAGTTAAAACCAATTTAAAATGTTCATATATTTCCAATTTGCTATTTCTTTTGTGTGTTTTGTATAGTCTCTTACACGTAGCGGAGGAGCTAGCTTTATGTAAACCTCTGAAGCAGGAGTTTGGAGGTGGATTGAAGGAATTTACTTGCGAGGAAGAGAGTATGTTCGAAGGTGTCCATGACAAGGACACGTTTCTCACGTCTCAGGTAGGTGTTTCTAGTGTAAAAACCAGAAAAGAAACCATCTCATCATTCTGCGGGTGGATGGACCTCGATTTCTTTTTAAGAAAAAAAAAAAGAATGTACCCTCAAAAAGTTTGGAAATTTCTTTTAAAGTGAAAAGAAAATGGACCCTCAAAAAATTCCTTTAAAGTGAAAAGAAAATGGACCCTTAAAAAGTTTGGAAATTTCTTTAAAAGTGAAAAGAAAATGGACCCTCAAAAAGTTCTGAATTTTTTTTAATGTGAAATGAAAATGGAATGGACCCTCAAAAAGTTTGGAAATTTCTTTAAAGTGAAACGAAAATGGATCCTAAAAAGTTTGGAAATTTCTTAAAAGTGAAAAGAAAAAGGACTCTCAAAAAGTTTGGAAATTTCTTTAAAGTGAAAAGAAAATGGACCCTCAAAAAGTTTGGACATTTCTTTAAAGTGAAAAGAAAATGGACCCTCAAAAAGTTTGGACATTTCTTTAAAGTGAAAAGAAAATGGACCCTCAAAAAGTTTGGACATTTCTTTAAAGTGAAAAGAAAATGGACCCTCAAAAAGTTTGGAAATTTCTTTAAAGTGAAAAGAAAATGGACCCTCAAAAAGTTTGGACATTTCTTTAAAGTGAAAAGAAAATGGACCCTCAAAAGTTTGAACATTTCTTTAAAGTGAAAAGAATACGGACTCTTAAAAAGTTTGGACATTTCTTTAAAGTGAAAAGAAAATGAACCCTCAAAAAGTGTGGACATTTCTTTAAAGTGAAAAGAAAATGGACCCTCAAAAAGTTTGGACATTTCTTTAAAGTTGAAAGAAAACGGACCCTCAAAAAGTTAGGACATTTCTTTAAAGTGAAAAGAAAACGGACCCTCAAATAGTTTGGAAATTTCTTCGTCTGGGTAGTCCTCCCTGTTAGTAGTCTTGGTTGGTTAAAACAATTTCAAGCTAATGAGAGCCAACCACAGGCCAAATCACAGTATTTGTGATTTTGCCTGTGGTTGTCCTATTTACGGAATTGCCCTTAAATTATTGATTGGCAACTGGCGGTGAGGGGAAAGAGGGGGTAGAGCAGATCTTGGGGCAGGAAGAGGAGGGAGAGGGAGAAGAAAGGTGAAAAGGATTTTATTGAATGTTGGATTGGTCTTTTCACATTGCCATTGAATAATGTTGAAATACTTGAGAGAACACTGAAATAAGAAATAAGGCTGTGACTTATACCCGGGTACCCGGGTACCAAATTGGGTACCCGAATACCCGAAATGTAAAAAAAAAAAATTAAAATTATAAGTTTGTTTTTTTAGTACAAATTTGTCCCCAATTGACCTCTATTGACCCCATTATGTGTCATTTTGGGGACAAATTTGTACTTCTAAAAAAGATTTTTTTAATATTTAAAAATAAATAAATTAGTGTCTATTTTCAGGTACCCGGGTACCCGCCCGAAAAACGGGTCGGGTACCCGGGTACGAAACTACCCGTGCATTCACAGCCTTAGACTGAAAGATAGTAAGGCTCAAATACACTGAGCACTGTATCTGTCAAAGTGAGTTAATTTCAGGATTCTATCACCTTTTTACCGTCTATAACTCTATCCGCCACTATAACCCTAACTCTACCATATACCACAATATACCACAACTGGGCACGTTGGTACCACCCGGCGTGGAAGTTTTTTGATGAAAAAATGGACCCAGCCCATATAGATTGCGCAATGTAATTCTTCGCCTCTGGTGAGAGAGGTCCCTGGATCAAATCCGGGGGGGGGGGGGGGAGGTTGATATTTTGGTCGATTTTCCACGTTGAAGAAAAAAATCTGAAAAAAGTGGGGGGTAGAGTTAGGGTTAACTCAATTAAAAATGTACTTTGTATCAAACATTAGGTTAGCAACATTTAATCTAGCAACTGCAATGCAGTATCTTTTATCACTTTTAAAGCTTTATTTGTAACTTAAAGGTGTATGTTCCGATCACTTTTTTTGGGCTATGATTTTTTTTCACATCAAGATATTTTGATATCAGAAGAATCCCCATATTTTTCTCATTATGTCTGTAAATTGTTAGGGGCCAGAAATGTTCCATTTAGAAATTATAGGCTAAACTGTGGTGAATTACTACCAAAGGTGGTTAACCACCAACCAGTTTGTGTACTACTCAATGGGCACATATTTTGTGACCTTGAGCTTCTAAAAATAGAACCGTTGGAGTTATGCAACTCAATCTTTGGAATGCGACAATTTTAAGGATGACCTTTCATGCAGAATAGAAAACATCAAGTTGAAAATTGGGCCAGCAATCAGAACATCTACCTTTGAACGTTATTCATATCTTTAGATATCAAAATGAAATGAGAATTGAAAAAATGAACAAAATACATGAAAAACAGAAAAAAACCACTCAATAGCAAACAAACATAGTAAATTGCAAAGGAGGAAATGTTCAAAGACAAACATAGTAAATTGCAAAGGAGGAAATGTTCAAAGACCGGAAAACATGCTGTGAGATTTTTATTGAATGGAGGTCATTAAGAAATGGATGTACACCATGAAAGGAATGAAAAGAGAGAAATAAATGACACAAATAAAGAGAAAAAATAAAAGGAATGGAACACTTTAAAGGATACCAATCTGCATCTATGGATGTCACACAAATTATAGTTTGATCATTTCCAAATTGGCAAATCCCTTCTTAAAGTAGCGAATGTATAAGGACACGGGCGAGCTGAAGGCAACAAGCGCACTGTGCATCATATGCGTGACGCGTGCGTGCCTGCGTTTTAAACCGTATGTGTGCAGCCATAATTGCGTGCGTACACTTGGATTACTTTTGCGCGCGGAGAGATAAAAAACCCGACTATTTGTCGCCAATTTGGAACTGATCAAACTATAGAGGTAAATTTGTAGCGCAAGATATTCATAACTAAGACTTGGATTGGCTTTGGCTTCTTATTACGTAGGTCCACAAAAAGGCAAGTTATTATGGTTTTATTTATTATTTTTACAGTTCTAATGTGATTTCTCTCTCTGCGTCTGTTCCAAATTGGTACATGTACATATACAAATTCTAAACATTGTTTTCTTAAAAATATTAAAATTAGAATTTTATAGTGAAAATATTTAATACAGAGTTAATTATTATGAAATATTGAGGTTTGTTTTTGCGAGACCAATATCAGGTAGTTTCGCTGGTCAATGACTAGCTTTCTTAAAGCTTCTGATCGACTGTTGATGTTTTGCCTGGAAACTGACCGGAAGTGGTTAGTTTTATGATGCCCTTGTTGGTGGAGGGCGTAATCAGTGGATCGTACACGTGACTGAGATGGTAGACGTCCTCGTCTCTGTTCATGACTTCTGTGCCTCGCCTCCTAATCTAGATGGATTCCCGTATCCAACATGCCTTTCTGTTCTCTTTTGACTGTGCTCCCAGTCAATAACATGATTTGCCCTAGCCACGTGATCTGTGTTAGCTGATTTATTCAGTTCTGATGTTTAGATCTGGTGAAATTTGATTTGCCGGCTCTTTCTGATTCACGATTGTGTTCGCCGAGTCTGACGCCAATTGTCTCTTTGTCTCGTCTACATAGTTTTGACACAGCTGGTGCATGGGATTTCATAGATTACATTAATTTACTTTCTTGTCTTTCTCTTGTTTGTCTTTTGGATGAACAAGCATATTTCTGATTTCGGTGTGGTTTCATGGCGGACGCTATGTTTTTTGATAACTCTGCTTTCTTTTTCAGAGAGCCCTGCCACTTATGGAAGCACAACCATGCCCTTGCTTTTATTTTCCTGGATTTTTTTCTGTTTCTTGACAACCACTGTTTTGTCTGTTTTTCTTTCATTTGTTTCTTTACTTTGGCCACTGTCCACTTAGGGTAAGCTCCTAAGTTTACCGCGTTGTGGAGTTTCCGCGAAAATCGCTGAATTGAGTTTAAACGCGGAAAACAACATTTTAATGAAAAGAAGAAAAAAATGCAAAAAAACCCTGCCCTAATCACAAAATTTATAAATAGTCTTGAATAAAACAATATAAATATTAAAAAACGATACGTAATATAACAAAACAAACAAGATCTAAATCTACAATTCGTCTCTATTGATCTTAAAAATCCAGTATCGGCAGTTTATATTTCGTTTTCGTTAGAGTTATAAATGCCCATTGATTTATACGTTTGCATAGAACTCAAACCGTCGGTTTAAAATTAAAAAATGGCGGATTTCTGCGCAAGTCAGAGATTGTTGTAATCATGACGTCACTTTTGATGCTAGTCTTGTTCCCATGCCACCGAGTATTACAAAAAGGCGCTAACAAAAATGACTTAGAATAAAACTAGTTGTCATTCTTCGGTGCACCACGGACACAAAGGAATCATATAACAATGGCGCCTCGTAAGATGTTAACAATATGAAATCCATCATGTAGAATGTAATTGTAAACATCGTACATTTTAAGCTTTCTTGGGAAAAAATTACATCACGGAAAAATGCAAAATTTACAAAGCGGAAAAACATGAAATTTAACAGTTACAAAGCAGAACATTTGGGAACTTAACTTAGGGTAGCCACATCCCGCAAGGGCTTCTCTGATGTACGTATTCTCTTCTTTGTGTTGGTCGTCTTTTTGGTGACTATTTTTTCATTTCATCTCCCAATGTTAATGCATGTGTATGATAAAATATACTGCTTTAAAACCCTAACTCGAGATGACTCACAGCAACAGACTTCTTTTCCGATCCCCAAAATTCACCAGAAAGGTCACCCGATTCCCCCGGGATTTGAACCACGGACCTCCAGTATCAGGGCCCACATCCTAGCCACTACACCACGTCTGTCAGTCGACACTCGGCGAGTATATTCGCCTCGTTTAATAGCCTGGGTCTGTTTTGTACCCCAAAAACCTGCACGCCGGGTTATAAAAACATTTTTTTCGCACAGTTGCCGTGTGGTGTAGTAGAGTTAGAGTTATTAGAAATGTGAATGATATAATGAATTGGGAGTTTATCTAAATTTTCCTGAAAAGTATATATCTCCAAATTGCATGAGTCCAGTTCAAAAATACAAAGATATTCAGCTTCTGATACCGTGCAATTGACGCTAGCGCCAGCCAATCACACCCCCCCCCCATGCCAAAAACAAATTTACACCACTGCAGATGAGCAATTGTTATAGAATCACAATACCATTTTTAAAACAATCTCCATATATTCTTTTTAGTTTAGACACTGAGCGTGTTTCTGCTGGGACACTGCAAAAAGTTAGCGCTAATAAACGCTAAGTTTCAATCGGTCAGTTTCTAATCCTCTGTTTCTACTCGCGAAACGTTACCGCTAAGTTTATCGATCCTAGTCGATGGGCCACGACATTTGACTTTTTGTAAAACCAAACAATGCCACCGCACCTGAAAAAGATTGCTTCACAATAATATGTATAACCCAGCGTGACACGGTTCACGGCGCAAACCGTTAAGAATCACCTTTCTGTTTCTACTGGGTTTATTGCCGATTATTGCTGGTTCCAAACCTGCTTTGTGGTGAAGGTTTTTGGGATTACCATAAATACCAATTATTGCCCGGTTCTGCCTGTTTCTACTGGGTAAAAAACTTAGCGTTTATTAATTAGCGGTAACTTGCCCAGCAGAAACACGCTGTGTGCATTGATAAAATACAGCACTGTCTGATGATTGTAGTGTAATCAATGTTAGTATATCAGATCAATGTTCCCTGTCTGTATGTTAGTTGTCTACAGGTGTGAAAACCGTTGGCAACATATGCGACTTAGCAATGGATATCTTTCACAAAACAGAGTATTTGACAACCCATACAATATAATACTTAACAATTTCAATTAAATTGACTACTGTCATATGTTGTTATTTTTGCAATTTATAGGTTTTTTTAATAAAAATTGCATGACTTTAAAGGGACATTAAGTGGTGTTGACAATTTTAAATTGTTAAAACTTTACTTCAAAATTCAAGATGAACCTTAAAAATTGCCATTATTGTTGTTTCTACTAACACAAACACAGCAACACTTGATAAAAACAATATCATCGCTATTTATTGAAAAACGCCCTCCATGCAAATATGGTTCGCGTTATGTATCACACGTACTGCAGGGGGATACTGTCAGACATAAAATGCTGATCGGGCCGATCAGCATTTTTTGAATCGACGTATTGTTGTACAAAGAGGGCTGGTTTTTCTTAATCCTCCTTATAGGTGTAAGTTCATACATGTATAATACAATTGTATAAATATAATAATCCCAGTTTTTATCATAATTGAGGGCGCAGCCTCCAACACATCTCTTAGTGCCCCTTTAATTTCATGGTTTGTACATTAATTATAATGTAACACTATTACAAAAGAATATTTGTTTGTTCTTATATTTTCACGTTTTCATGTCCACTCACAAAATTCACAAAAATAAAACCCTCGTGAAAATTACCACATATATACAGTAATTGAAATTTTAAAAATATTACAAAAAAATTGAAAATTGTTGAACTGGTTAACTATTCACCAAAATGTTTGGAAACATAATAGACCGACCAACTTACCCTACAAGTTGGTTTTCATCACCTAATCTTTAAAATGATCTATTTTAATTCCTGTATACACCTGGCTTTAAACAGTTCCCTAAAATATTTTTTTTTTTCTGTCGTCCCATATTTGTTTTGTGATTATCATTCATAGAAGAGCTAGAATCTTATTAAATAGTTGAATGATTTAATAAAATATAGACTAAAATAAATTTAAAATTGTCTGTGCATGTGCAAACAAAAATAAGGTTTTCCTTAAAAAACCAAAGATATAGAAGCCACTTGCAATTTAATAATAATTCAATATTCTGTAAAACCACTTAATTTCGGGTCGGATTAAATTTTGCGAATTTCACGAGTGATGTAGATTCCCGAAATGAAATACCCACGAAACTGACATTGCATTGAAAGTAACAGTAAAATCTCCAGATACGCAAAATTAAATGCCCGCTAAAATAGCAGTCATTTTAAATTCACAAAATAAAGTATCCGCGAAATTATAGTGTTTGACAGTACTACCAACAATAGCATTATTGTAAAGTGGCAGTGCGTGCGCTACATTTATTTTGTGCACACATTATTCACAGTACTAAATCGATGGATTAAATACCCGTGAATCGATTTATAAAATAAGTGCCAAGGTCAAGGAATATTTGTAAATTTAACGTCGGGTGAATATTTTTGGATTTTGGGCAGAGCGGGAAAAATTATGAGAGCTGGGAAAATGTCATCACTGTTTCTTGGTATTCAATGTAGAGATTTTTTTATTTAAGATGCTCCAAAAGGTAGCTCACAGTTTTTAAAATATTTTGATATACCTTAATTTGGGGAAAATTAGTTTGTGGAAATATCTGGAATTTATAGATTAATATTATAGAGGAGATTGGCTTACATCCAGATACATCATAAGACGATGCCAATGTTTGGTGTGTTTTTCTCTTTTTCAAATAACATGTCAAGAAAACCTCCCTGGGGGCACTCAACTTTTTTTGGGGTAGGGGTGTGCTGCCCAGGGTCTCAAAAAGGGAGGCTACAGAACTGAACTGAGTGGATTTTATGACGAAAAATAGGGTCTTAGGAACTGATTTTTTCAAAAAAGGGGGGGGGGGGGGTCATAAGAGCTAGCAGCAGAGGGTGAAAAAGGGGGTCTTCAGCGGCACATACCTATACCCTTTTCCAATGTCAGTGCCCCCCCAGGAAAACCTGTTTGTGGCATTAAATGGAATTATTTAGAAGAGGGGCTTCAATATGCAAACAAAATTGTTGTGTTGCCCTCAAGTGCCATAAATCTTGAAGTCGGGTCGGTCTGTTGATTTACCTTTTGTTGTTGTTGTTGTTGTTGTTGTTGTTTTTGTTGTTTTGCTGACAAATATTACATGACAAGACAAAATTGGTAAATGTCAATTTGACTAATGTTTCTAGTGTGATAATACTTTTAAAAGCAATCTATCTATTCAAACAATCTTAATCATTTCAAGCAGAAAATAGCAATATTTAAATTTAAATAGGAAGAAGAAAAAAAAAAAAAAAATTGCGACCCTGATTTTGGGGATTTTAAGATTGGTCGCTGGGGGCAAAACACAGCAAAAAGAATTGTTGGCCTCATTAGATAAGATACACAAGAAAAGTTCGGAAATATTTTTTCCCTCCTAACTCCTTCGATACCTGTATGTGTCCCTATTTTTTTATGAATATTGACATCAACGTTCTGCCCAAGTATACTTAAATAATACAGGCATCAATTTTAATGTTGAACCTACTGTGTAAGGCATGAAATGTTCGGCCTTTTTTGCGGCATGAACATTTCGCAAATCGAATGTGTTGAGAAGTCATTACAGGCCTTTAAAAAGCAATTCGCGAGTCAGCTGCACTCGCGAAATTTGCTAATTTTTGATACACGTGAACATTTCATGCTTTACAGCTATATATTCCTCAAGCCTTTCCATATATTCATCTTCCTTCATCATCAGTCAAGATTTGTTCTAAATCCTGCAATTTATTGGGTGAAGATTCACCTCGGTGCACTATGTGTTCGTTCTATATATATATGGGAGAAGTTGAAATACTATAGGTGTATATTCGCATTGCCTTCATAACTATTCTCTTGCTTTCTATCTTTCAATTTAATTTTTTTTTTTCAGGAGAGGCAAGCTATAGTTTTACACATGCTACAGAATCTTAGGGCCGAGGCTGGGGATAGACTGGGTAAACTCAAGCTGGTAGAAGGACAGGCTATAGGTAAGGCCCCCCCCCCCCCCAAAAAGGTGTTTTTTTGTCCAATTCCAACCAACCGTCTCCTACGGTCCCGAGTGTGACGTTTTCAACTTTTTTATATTAGTCGAGAAACGACTAATATACTGTATTCGTCCTGTTTCTTTCTTCTTCGTCTTCTTTCTTCTTCTGTCATGGGACCTATAGCTCCGTAACAATTGACCCGATTTTGACCATATTTGGTCATAAGAACTCTTATGTGCACCACTACTCAGGTTGTAAAGCATAAGGGGTCAAAGGTCACACAGGGGTCACTAGGGGTCAAAACGTGATTTTCACTTAAAACGCATTTCCAATTTAGTGAAATGACCTAGGATCGTCAAAATTGGTCCATATATTCCTTTTGACCATACGCATGTACAAAAGAACGGTTTTTAAAATTAAAAATCATTTGGGGTCACTAGGGGTCAAAATGTAAATTTTACTCCATTCACTCAAAACCCTACTTGTCCGAGGGAAAATGACTGATGATACTCAGAATTGGTCAAAAGATTCCTTGGATCAATGTTCATATAGGGTCCTTCCACACTAAAAGTGACATGTCAAACAGGGTCACTAGGGGTCATTGAACTTTACAGGGGGAAAATATAACGCATGCTCCGATTTTGACCGGGTTTCTTTTATTTTGTGGGCATTGATGAGACAAGAACAAAAGTCAATTATACCGTTAAGATCAAAGGTCAAAAAAAGGTCACTAGGGGTCAAAATGTACATTTTCACTCCTCGCACTCAAAATACTACTTGTCCAAGAGATAATGACCTATGATTGTCAGAATTAGTCAAAAGATTCCACTTATCCATGTCCATATAGGGTCCTTCTCCACTAAAAGTGACATGTCACACGAGGTCACTAGAGGTCATTGAACTATACAGGTGAAAATCTTAAGACATGCTCTGATTTTGACGGGACTACTTTCTTCTTGTGCGCATTGATCAGCCAAGCAAAAAAGTAAATTACAAGTTTGGGGTCAGAGGTCAAGAAAAGGTCATTAGGGGTCAAAACGTGATTTTCACTAAAAACGCATTTGCAATTTAGTGAAATGACCTAGGATCGTCAGAATTGATCAACATATTCCTTTTGACCGTACGCATGTACAATAGTTCGGTTTTTAAAATCAAAAAATATTTGGGGTCACTAGGGGTCAAAATGTAAATTTTCACTCCATTCACTCAAAATGCTACTTGTCCGAGAGGAAATGACCTATGATTGTCAGAATTAGTCAAAAGATTCCTCTCATCCATGTTCATATAGGGTCCTTCTCCACTAAAAGTGACATGTCACACGGGGTCACTAGAGGTCATTGAACTATACAGGTGAAAATCTTAAGACATGCTCCGATTTTGACGGGACTACTTTTTTCTTGTGCGCATTGATCAGCCAAGCAAAAGGGTCCGAGTGAAAATGACTGATGATTGTCAGAATAGGTCAAAAGATTCCTCTGATCGTGAACTTGGGGTCAAGGGGCAAAATGTCACTAGGGGTCAACATGTTATACGCTCGACTAATATCCGCGATCTCCGATCGCAGCTTATGTCTAGTTTCTTCTTTTTTCTTCCAAAAAAAATGAAATAAAATTAAAAAAATCACCTTTTTTCATTGGTGAAAAAAATAAATATAATAAAAATGGAAGAAAAACATGTTTTAAAACACCACTTTTTTTTAATATTGAAATATTTGTCTTTTGCATATGTATTGTACCGTTAATTTGCACCGTTAATTTGACCTTATTAGGTCCCTATACACAGTCTTGAAATCGTAAGGTACCAAGATGGCAAATGAGTCAATTTTCCCACTCAGTTCAGGATTTGGATTCCTTTCATAGACCTATACTACTGCCCCAGTCAGCTCAAGAACTACCCCATTTTGTCCCTAAACAATCGAAAATTTTAAATGTTAATGTCAAAATTACTTAAAATTAGCTTAAAATTGGTCTGAAATGTCTAATTTAGAACAAATTAATCTAATTTCAGGCAATTTGTACAATTAAAGCCCAAAAAATTAGTGAGATTCATGCACATTTTTCCCAACAAAAATTCTTTCTTGCCCCTCGTTTTCCCCCCAAAATATTGTGAATCGATATAGTCTTAATTTTTGCAACTGCCTTGTAGTTAAGTATGCCAAAAAAATCAGGATGATAAATATACTGGGTTTCTGGTTGATTAAATTGAATTCACGCAGTATAAATATCCATTACTACCATGAGAAGCCCGGATCAGTATGATGTCACTGGTACCTCATAGGTTACCATGGCAACCAATTTAAACGAGACGCATTGTAATACGGAAACAATGAGAGCAGTGATGCATAAATTGTGTCATCTGGGGAGTCTTAATATGTGCCTGTTGAATGGTGGGGGGATATATCAAGTGTCACGTGTACTAAAGCAAACGAGAGTCATATACGTCTTTGTTCAAAATTCAATTTATTTAGAGCACATTCTGCTGTTCTATGATATTTATTAAGTGTTTTTTTTTCTTGAATTTTTAATGTGATGTATATAAAAGTATACATTTTTGGAAAGAAAATGAGTCAGAGAATCCATTTTTGATAGCAAATTTCTAAAATGCTGTTTTTTTAAAATAATTTTGACCAAAAAACCTTCGGATAATGTAGCAAAATCAGTTTTGATCAAAAAGTGCCAAAATATACAGAATTCGTTTACCTTTTTGGGTCAAAACTAAAAAAAACTAAAAAAACTTAGAAAAATTAAAAGATTTGCTCCTAGAGAAGTGTCTCTTAGGTCAAAATAAAAAATGGATTCTCTGACTTATTTCCTTTCAAAAAATGTATACTTTTATATATATCACATTAATAGTTCAAAAGTTAGAACAGCACTTGATACCTTTCTTATTTGTTTGGGTTAACACCCCCCTTAAGTATGTTTTCATTAACATCCTCACTGTTTGTGATATTCACAGGCTTCTGAAAGGCAATATCCGTGTACAATATACAGATACAAGGCTTTATGGTTATTTTCGTATAATTTTAAGAAATTTACCGACATCTGCTCATAAGGAACTATTATACTGTATAGATCTTTATAGGGGCTGGCATTTCTTTTGGACAGGAGTGTGGTCCCAAATATATGAATTGACTTTGCCAACTTGTTTGTGACCCCCACTATTTGACGGTTTGACCCCTGATAACTTAATGCACCTCTTCTTTGTCATACCCAGTTATGGTAATGTGAAACTGTATTGAATGAAGTATCTTATAATGTGAATGGTGAGCATAGCAAGCTAGACAATTTTGCATTTTTTCAAGACGCTTTTTTGCATAGTATTCCTAAGCAAGAGACTAATGACCTCATATTAAATGTTTTATAATGAAAAAAAATATTGCCTCATATGTTTTATGATGAACAAATTATCCACCCCCTACTTAAGAAAATGACAACCCCCGTACTACACAAACGATTTAAAATAGATGTAGCCTTCAGATTTAGTATTCTAGTCTGAAATTGTATTCAACATAGTTTCTTTCTCACCATGCAGTTCCCAAATTCCTCTCCAAGGGCATCATAAGCCAAGTATTTCCTCTTCATAGTACGGAGGATCTACACAAACTGAGGACAGGCTGGGTGCAAGCTTTTCTCAAACGGCAACCGTTAGGTAAGAGCAGAAATCTTCCGTAAAATTAAAATTAAAAAGTGGCAATTTAAAAAGTGGAACCAAGTCATATCTGGGGTGGGGGGGGGGGGGGGGGAGGGGCACTGACTTTGGAAAGGGGTATAGGTATGTGCCGCCTTGAAGACCCGCTTTTTTACCCTCTTCTGCTAGCTCTTAAGACTCTCTTTTTTCAGCCTGCATCAGCTCTTAAGACCCCATTTTATTGAATATTCAGAAATTGTGAACATTTTCATTTCAAAGCCCCAATTTAAAAAAAATGTGCATTCTAAATACCAAATTTTATCCAAAATGTGCGTTCTTACTAATTAAATTTGAAAAACAAACCAGTTCTTAAGACCTACTTTTTCGAGAAAATAAGTTCTTTAAAGACCCTATTTTTTGTCACAAAATTATCTCAGTTCAGTTCCGAAGCCCCCCTTTTTGATACCCTGGGCGGCGCACCTCTACAACAACGAAAAAGAGTTGAGCTTGAGTGCCCCCTCCCCACCCCGGGTCATATCAAGACCCTTCAAATCCACTTGCTGTTTGATGATGCATTAGTGGTTTGGTCACATAGGGACCTATATCTAACCGTAACCTTTAAATTTGCGATTCGTAGATTTATCAGATAGACCTACACGCAAAAGAAATATATTTGTGTGATATCATTTTCGCAGGTTTGTTGCTTCAAGCGCAAAAAGTGTGTTAAAAATAAATGTAGCGCAAACATTTGCACTTTTACGAAAGTTACTAATTGGACTTAATCTAGATTGTCACATATCGTAACGCACCAGTTAATTTGAATAGTGAACATGGCATCAAATTGGTTTACATTAATAAATGTCAATTTTTCATGTCAATTAACCCTAACCCAACTGAATCTCACTAAATCTCACTGCCAGAAACTATCTCCACGCACGTGCTGCTGCATTGCCTCGATGACGTTACCTACCGCAGGCATATGTGAGCAGGAATTTTTCCCCCTCCCCCCGATACGCACCAAAAACATAGCTTTACTGGTTAGGGTTAATTGACTTGTATTGAAATGGAGCACTTGAACTAAATAGCAATATACATTAAGGCCCTTCACAATAAAATGTGTGTTTCCTGTTACGAGCGCGCGTCCAAAAGTCCCCCCTCGTCATATATTTTATTATTTGGTAATATTTTATTATTTGATAATATTTTATTATATTACATTTTCCCTTTGAAAAATGCTGTTTTCCCATCTATTTCGCACATTTTTAGACCCGAATTTCCGGGCGAATTTCATTTTGATCATTGCGTTTGTGACTTGCCAGTAACACGAAATCGACGGGTCGCTGTAGTATACTACAAGTGTATATTGCATATTACAGGCAATGCGTAATCGTAAATGAACTGTAGTGTATGAGATGGAATATAGTCTACATCGCATGCTTCAGGTTATTGATCGTTTGACACACCCGTCATGACAAGACAATACTTGAAACTATGTTGGCCTGAACTTTCTTCAGCACAGTTCTAGTCTAGCGAGTACCAAGTAAATGTATAAATATTGGATATTTTATTTAGTTTTGGTTTTATATGTTTTACAAATCCAGATTGAGTGTGTATGTAATCGATTGTAATCGATTTGTATAGTATTTATTTGAATAATTCCAATAGAAATAACATTGGAAAATGACTTTCGCTTGGTTGGTTCAAAATTCGGCAACCTAAAAATAAATTTACACGCATATTGTGACGTGCAAATGGCTTAGAGTACTGGTGTTTGAAAAAAATCATGCGCTTTCTATCGTGGTCAGTAGCCTTGAATTGTATATTCATTTTGTTTGGTATCTCCGGTGGTCCCTTTGTCAACATTTTGTTTAATAAAAACAATTGGTAGCTATTTTGGTCCATCTTATTTCCCACCCCTCCCCTGCTGGCATGGTCAGTCATACTTGCTGATCAATCAACATTGTATAACCTTTGTTTTATGGTGTATATACCTTTTGTTGTCAGTCAAAAGACTGAAGCGGTGCCGATATTATTTTGAACCGTGCCCAAATAATAAAATCCCAAAATTAATAAATAATAAATAATAAAAAGTCGCCTCATCCTCTTTTTCAAATTTGTAACCGGAAACACACAATTTATTGTGAAGGGCCAAATGCCTCATTGACCTCGGGGATTAATGATAAGGAATAGTTTGGTTTGCGTATACCACAGTTTGTGACAGTTAATTGATAGTGCGTTGCACCATATTGAAACATGAAATTCATGGTTATTTATGTATGTGTCAAATTTAAATTTTAGATGAGATTAAAGGGGCACTGAGAGATGGGTTGGGAGCGCACTCTCAATTTTCCTGGAAATCTGGTTTTTTTTGTACTGAAATAATACTTAGGCATCTGAAACTGTTAACCTTAATTCGCTGTATATTGTGTAAAATTTCACGATTTGGTCATTTCGATGTAGATCACACCAAATTTCTAACTAGCGCCATCATTCAATCCTTATCTCGTAAATTATTACACTTCAGGGTTCCGACATACTACCCGTTTTTCCGATTTTACCCATGAATCGTCCATGCGAGATGCGTTGCATTTCAGCATTGTTCTGACTATGCTGGTTCCCTGCATCTATGGGTTCCACACAACTTATCCATAGATGCAGGTACGCGCCGATTTCCACTCGAAGCTGATTTGCTGCCATAAAAAATCCACAAATAAATTCGATCAAGCCAGCGTCACACTTAGAATGATAACAAATTTGCTGATTGGCACAAACAACATGTGTATCGGCGCTAACCACAGCGCCGGACTTCACACGCACATGCACGCATGTCATAGCGCATTCCCCATCGCGCCGTATCTATGGCAGCGCGACAATGACGCTTCAGCGTTCGATGCGGTATCTCAGCTACAGTGTGTTGATCGTTATTTACCGTATGCCATGTAACAGAGCGACAATGCAATGTGTTGAACTTACGGTTACGACCGGCAATTGAGAACCCTGTACCTGCACCTATGGATAAGTTGGGCCGGGGATCCAGGGTGCAGGGAACCAGCATATGTTCTGACTTCATCAAAGTGTTACCTTTGACTTTATTCTTTACAATGACTTACTCAGGAAAATTGATCATTGTCCTAAGGCCAAAAAAAAAATTGTTATGTTGTCCTCCACAGCTTTCAGAGAGGAGGGGCGGGTGGGCTGATTTTTTTATTTTAAATTTTTTTTTTAAACATTTTATTTTACCAGCGGAAGCTCAAAGTTCAGCCAACAAGAAGTTGAAATCACTCTGAGAGTCGCACATATATGTTATAAACACTTAATTTAATATTCAATGCCATTTAAACTGTTTAAAAAAAAATCTGAAAAAAAAATCTGAAAAAAATCTGAAAAAAACACCAAAAATCTGAAGGAAAAAAAATAAAATCTGATTTTTAAAAAAAAATCTTGAAAACAAAAACAAAATTGGAGTGGCCCTTAATCCGGAGCGGGCGGTCGAGGACAACATAACAATTTTGTTTTGGCCTAAGGGGGACTACAAAGTGTAAATATACCTATGACTTGTTTTAGAAAAAAAATCAACCTTCTGAGATACTGCCATTCTTTGTAGCAGTTCAAAAACCATTTCTTCAGAATTGGATATAAAGGCTGCTTCGTGATTTCGTGAGTGGCAACAGCAAAAATGACCATTATTAATATTCATCTTGAATTCTGAAGTAAACTATATAAAAAACAATTCGTATTGCTTTAAGGTATCCCTAAATACAAAGTAGCTACGTTTCATACTTCTCAAGTTAAATGTATAAGCTCTCAAGTTAAATGTATAAGCATAGCTTTCGGACCCATTTTTTTGGGACACGCTGTACTAAAATAGATATCCCTCGTGACTATATGTTGATGTATTTTAGCTGGTAGACAATACAAAAACACATGATGTTGTTAAATGTGATATTGAATTATGAATGATTGATCATTATAAAGGTAAAGAGTATCTTATATGTAGAATTCATGTTCACATTTTACTGTTAGAATATCTGCACGAGTAGAATTCATGTTAACATTTCACTGTATGGTTAATTTAATCATGAGGTTTTTAAAAAAAAAAATTGCAACGTTTTGAATAAATGATTAGTGCACTTGCAAAATGAATAATACGCAGTGCTTATCAGACTACATTAATTGAATTGTGTGGCTCTAAGCTCTCACACATATTGATATTGTGTACAGCAGGAAAAAAATAAAAATGAATATTCGTTAAATGCCATTATTACAATAAACAGTAAATAAAAAAGCATCATAATTGGTTTATATAACTACCGACTGTACTCTGTGACATGTCCACAGGCGTGACACATTTCTGGTTTTGTAATGTGAACATTTCCATTTCCTTCAAATTAGACATATTTTAGATGACTTTTCAGGGTTTTTTCTATATCACTTTTAAGGGGTTTGTTTTGGATAAAAATAATAATAATAATATAATAACAAGACATTTCTTAGGCGTTTAATACAAAAAAGCCTCTGAGCGCTGTACAACAAACAAAATATGATAAAAGAGAGCAGCAATAAAAATTTACAAAGTTAAAAATACACAGTATGAAATATAAAAATTTGCAATAAAATCCAGAGTAATTCTGGTATACCCTTCACAGAGGTATTCATAGTGCATTATTTTTAAGAACGACGCATACTACCGTTGTTGGTGTGTAGGGTATAACAGAATTATGCCAAAAATCCTAATAACTGTGTAAGTGGCTGAGAGAAGCTCAGTTGACAAAGCCTGTATAAATATCACCACATTGATGGTATAGATTGAAGCGCCCATTGTATGGTATGAGTGACATTCAACGAATATTCATTTTTCATTGTATGGTATGAGTGACATTCAATGAATATTCATTTGTTCCCCCTTTTTTTCCTGCTGTGTTAATGCACACAATATCATTATGTGTGAGAGCTTAGAGGCACAACATTCAATTAATGTAGTCTGAGCATTGCATGTGTGTTAGCATGAAAGCGTGTGTGGTCTAGTGGATAGATCGCAGGTCTCACAATACAAAGGTTGTGAGTTCCAGCCCCGCTACGGCCAACATGTTTGTATCCTTAGGCAAGGTACTTAGTCTCAATTGCCTCGTGGTTCTGAAGTCACGTAGAAATGGTGGTCTCATGTATCGGAAGAGCAAAATCCGAGCATGTTAAAAGGTCACAGACTCCTTCGTAAAGAGTAGGGGATCATCCCGGTCTGTGTACACAAAAACTCATGTCCCTAGGTTTCAGGGGGACTGAACCGTTAATGCTCGATATAGGGCGCTGTGTACAGTATAACAGTATGTATGTATATGTATGGGTATTTACTATCCCAATGCATTGAGGATTTAAACATGATAAGAACCTCTATGATATATCTCTTCAATTTGTGTATATGGTTTTGACATACTGGATCAAATGACAGATCAGTAATATCTGCCTGAAGGCGTGGCGAACATAACACTCTCCATGCGGCTATTGATTTTACAATATATACAAAACAGATTGTTCAGAAATCTTTCCCAAACTTTCAAGGCCTGAGTACTGAATCAAGGCATGTTTGTACTTATTCAATGCATTTCTCATGGTGAATCCAAATATGGTATTGAAATTCAATACTTTTGACATTTTTGAAACATTTTGTGAACATTTTGGAATGTCGTCTGCAGATGCCTGCCGCATGGAAAGTGTTAATATTCCTGTGCAAGACCAATTTCGCATTATGTAGAAAAGCTCACATTGCACATTAATGAAACAATATTGCAATGGAAATATTACCCAGGCTCTCGGGGAGGAAGCTTTGCAAATATTGGAATAGTAATATTATACAGGCTTGCAAAGGCATCAGCATTAGGCAACACAGAAAAGAAAGAAATCTACAAAAAGAAGAAAGAAACCTGTTCTATTTTGTACAAACTGGGGCACAAATTTCATGTGCAAATAAATACCGACCTTGTTTTTTGTTAGATTGTCAAAAATACCTGCATTTTTTTCACATTTTTGTGATGTTTTGTGTTATTTTTCAAAAATACTGAATTTCATTACCATATTTGGAATCGAGGGTGGGGGGGGGGGGGGGGTTAGAGTTACATGGAAATGTGTGTCAAGTAGAAAATGCCGACAATCTTGAAAGGGCTCGAACAATTTTCTTGAAATTTTCACCGTATACTCGTATTCATTAGCACTACCTAAATCAGGTCAAACCATAAAGGGGCCACTATGTAATCTTTTATTTATCCCATAATTTTAATTATAAAGCGGACAGTCAAACAGCCGTGTGTATGATCACAAATATTAGGATGGTCATAAAAGAGTAATGTATGCAGTTTTAAATACTACCAGTAAGAGTTGTCTCATTGATTCTCTGGCTGCACATAATTATCTGTGCACATTGCATTTGTTTTATAGTTACATGGAATCTACTCACTCAAATTCAAATAAATTGACAGGTTTTGATTCAGTGTTTACTAGTTTCGGTTTCAGTTTTATTCTCACAGTACATAAGGCGGCAACAAAGTACCCTGATCGGTCAGGTTGATTCAATATTGTTTTTTTCTCTTTTTTTCTTCATCATGCTTGCTTGCTTAAAGGGGCATTGAGAGATGTATCGATATACTAAATGAGCAAATTATGTAAAGATAATCATCAAAAGAGCCAAAATCCAAAATGTCATACAATTCCGACATCGCCTTCATGCCAAATAAGCAAATAACGGCACCTCCGGGTTGAGACTTGCCGCGAAAGACTGCATGTAAAAATGATAGAATAACTTCTGAATTTAGCACCTAGTTTCGATATCATCATATCGAAACTAAGAAAATCATGAAATTTTATATGTTAAACGGTGAATGAACTGTTTCAGATGGTATGCCTAAGTATTACTTTGATGCAAAAAAACTGATTTCCAGGATAATTGAGGGCGCACTCCCGTACGTATGACTCTTATTTTTCACATAATGACACACAAAATCACAAGAATCTGTTAAAATGTGCTATTTTTGGACAAATTAGAAAGAAAAAACCCATCCCAAATCTTTTGAAAGATGGTATATGTACCTGAAAATCCCCTCCTGTTAACCATAATAGAGCTTACAAATATATTTAGCAATGAAATGTAGCTTGCTTGTTTGGCTTTGAACCAACTAATAAAACAATGTCATTGATATGCTCCAAATGTCCCTGAATTCAATAACACTGATATTTATCGTAATATTAACATTTGTGTTTTAATTATTGTATCTTTTGTTGCAGACGACATATGTGACTACTATGGTGTTAAGATAGCAATGTACTTTGCTTGGCTAGGGCATTACACTACTGCGCTATGTTGGCCTGCCTTACTAGGCTTTATATTAACATTCCTTACACCAGATGATCAGGTATATGGTGTGTTTGTTTGGTTGCTTTGTTTGTGTATTTGTTTGCTTGTTGGGGTGTTTGTAGACTTGATCCTCATGTCTTCCTATTTTCCACACGGCCCCTGCGAGGGTGCTCAAATGTGAAGACTGAAAAAAAACCCAGTTTCACGAGTGTGCGCTGATAAACTGCTGAATATACATGAGCATATTCTCGCATTAGTCACGCCACAGTACGCTGATAGATTCATGCGGTGTTGTACACCGTGTGACGCAATAGGGCGCACGATTTGCCTCCCTGCTGCGCAGCGTGACGATCGTTGGATGCACTGCCTTTGAATTGGACCAATCGGGTGGTATTTCTGTTGTTGCTGTGTACAAATTTGCATGCTCGGTATTGGTATGCATATTCATATATGCAAAGTTGACCGCACACTCTTTAGACGTACTATTTACCCAGTCCCTATATTTGGTCCGCCATTTTTAAAGATGGCGGCCATATAGAGGGACGCGGGGACCCAGTCTAGGGTGTTTGCAGGGGTGTTTCTGCTGCCAAATACGGACACACATGTGACAGTTTACTATCAAACCACGGACACTGCTTCCAGCGTGGACCGCCCGCGATCTCCCAATAGGTGCAATCGCATGAAAAGGGGTTGTAGATGAATATTGCCAAGACGCCCTCGATTGTCATAGTGATATGTCGTTCGCATTTTGTTGTAATTTGTCCGACACAAAACGCCCTCGGTTATGGTAGAGTCTGTTTTGGATGTCCACATTTGGATAGCACCAGACATGGGTTCGCATTTCGAAGCAAACACACATAGGGGGTAAGGGGGATGGGGGGGTGTATATATGCGGTTTGTTTGTTAGTTTGTATTTTCTTATAGGGTTGGCCTAGTGGGAACACAATTTGGCCCTGGATAGGATTAAGTGCACAGGACTGAAAAGACAATTGAGCCAGGATTTGAAAGCTTATAAAAGCACAATGGCTTGATCAAAAATGAAAGTAAAAACATATTGAAGATAATAAGATTCCCAACAGTCATACAGGGTGAGTCAAAATAAAATTTACTCAAAGTATAATATTTCTTACCAGAATATGAAGGCAACCAATGCTTGAATCAATTGCTGCATTTATTTACTATTATCAGTAAAAAGAATCACAAAATAATGACAAAACCAATGTCCGTCATAATTCTGTGAATTCAGCAGAGCAAAGATAAAATCAGGCTTTTGTGATGATTGGATTAGAGTGTGCGTCATTATTCAATAGGGAAATTCAAAAGACCTTATTAGAGAAATATAACAAATCTTGTTCGAGTGGTAACTTGGAATGGTAACTTGGATGTCTAGTAGTCAACATCTATTACTGGCATTGTGCTATAAATACAGTGGTGGACTTGTCTAGTTCATTATCATCTTTATAGTTCTTACCACTTATGTTTTTATATTTTGTCCCTGATGAAGGGTGGTATATCCACTTGAAACAGCGGTCTTTATTGTTAAGTTATATTTTTGTTGTTTTATTGCACAACAATTGTATTAGGCCAAATTAAATTAATTGTTTGTCTCAAAGCTCACACGCGCGTTAGTTTATTGATGCGCATTAGAAAAACAAAAATCTGAAAAAACTTCTTTTTTTTTCTTCTTTTTTCAAAAATAAAAATAAAAATCCCAAAATGTCACCGATTTTTCAGATTTTCATTGATCACATCATCTTAAATACAAAAGTTCACTTTTACAAGGATTTCAATATTTTATATTTTAAAAAAATAAAATAAAAAAATAGAAAAAAAACCGCATTCCGCATTAGTTTTACAACAGGAGGGGAGCTTTGAGACAAACACTTAATTTAATTTGGCCTTAGTTGTCCCAGTGCATTTCCATTTTTGTTCTGTTTGTTATTTATCTGTTTTATCGCGTTATTCTCCCTCGTCATTGCCTGTTTCCCCCACACCCTGTTGTATATCTTGCTTTTTACTCTTTGCAAATCTTGTTTGGTTTTGAAAATGAACTCTTTTATCCACGGCAGCCTAAGCATCTATCCCATAATACTACAAAATATATACATGTAGATAGGGGCTTTTCTTTTGTTTAGATCAGGGGAGGTAAACTATAAATGCTGCAGGAACGTGTATGTTACAACAACAAAAAAGCCATATTATATAGATTGGTTGAGAAATTGAACCCCGGATTCCTGCATGGGAGCCTAGCTAGAGCGTGGCCACTATGCTACACTGTTTTTTGCGATAAAAAACATTTTTGGGCACTTTTTGGTCAATATTTTCAAAACTAAAATTTTTTAAGCCAAAAAAAAAAGTGCTTCCTAGATAATTGACTTTAGATGATTTTGGTGAAATTTCAAAATTTTTAATCAAAAACTGATTTTGTTAGGTTGTCTGAAATTTGTTGGCGTCTAAAAAGTGATTTTTGGGCAGAAATGTAGAAATCACTATTTTTGGGGAAATTTAATACCAAAAATGGATTCTCTGACTCAGTTCATTTGAAAAAATTGTATACTTTTATGTACATTACATTATTAGTTTAAAAGTTACAGTGCTTGATAAATTTGGCGCCAAAAAGGGTTGACACTTCCCTCAACTGTTTTGGCAACGTCGTTGATAACGATATATTTAGTATGGAGTTATTCAAGCATCACAATGCTTACGCGTTGCCGATCCCCATACTTCTTTCAAAATTAAAATAATGGAGCGATTAGCATACTAAACAATGGGAGTTGTTCATTAGGTCACCAGCTTCTTGTGGGTGCTGTTCATTCTCTAATCGCTTCAGTATTATGTGCCCTAGGTCTGTGAGAATTGAGCGCAAAATGTCGCTAATTGTACGGTGGTTCCATGTTTAAAATGGTGACAGGCCGAAATGCTATTCGATGCGGGAAGACTGCTGTGACTTTTATCTAAATGGGCATAAAACATGTTTTTCTCAACCAATTTTAACCAACTAAAATTCTTATGAAAGCTAATGAGACAGCCCCTCTGCCGGAATTAATAATTTGAGAAATGTTTGCACAGATTTTTAGAAATGAAATCGCAAAGTTGAGTGCACCTTTTTTTTACTCACCCTGTAGTAAATACAACCTACTACTCTCTGCTCTCTATCAATCATTGGAAATTTCATTAGACTTACAGAGCGTGTTGTTGCATAAAATGTCTGCTTAGGCCAAACAAAGAAGAAGGTCTGTCTCAGAAGCCCGCCAGCATTGGTATGTGAAATGAGCTACGGCGCGTAGGTCTATGCGCTGGGCTAAAAAAGATTTTTTAAATTTTTTTAAATTTTATTTAAAAAAAAAAGTTTTAAAAAAGTTCTCCGTAAGCTTGGATAAGCAAAAAACAAACAAATAATGCCTACCTCATAGACTATTTTCTAAAAAAAAAGAAGAAAAAAAAGAAATCACACAGCACTTAGCTTTTTTTGCACAATGTTTCAGAGACAGACCTTCTTCTTTGTTTGGCCTTAGCTGGCTCGGACCGAAGTTAAGGTTTACCTTCACTCAATAGATGACTGATTGCCAGTCAGATCAACTCCAACCTCCGTAAAACTAAATTAATGAGATTTACTCATGAACAGAACATCATTTTGTGATTTAAAAAATCTATGTACAATTTCAATGCAGATATTTGATGGTGAAGTGATTAATAACAAATGTGGACACATTTAACAAGCACCCATGATTTTTGAAGAAAAGTGAGGATGTTTTTGCCTACAAAATGTGTGCAAAATAGAGCCATTAAATTTCTTTATATTTAGGATTTGGAAAGGGTATCATGTAAATCTGTAAATGTTAAAGCAAATACATTGGGCACATCCCCCCCCCTAAAGTGGGGGAAACAGTTTCTGATATGCCTTATGTCAGAAATGTGCGTCTCAAAGAATTTTTCATCGGATTCACATAAAATTAAGAAAGTGACAGCACACATACATACACTGTCCCACTATAATACTACTTGACATCACTATCCTATGGAGCTATTCCTTATGGAGACACACACACAGATACTTAGTGTAAAAAGGAAATGGGTCTCCATAAAGCGGTGACAAACTGATACAAGTCTCCACAAAGTAGTACATTTTGTTTAACACACATAATTACTCCATATATACCCAGTGGAGCGTTTTTACTGAGGGAGGGGGAGGGGGGGGGGGGGGGGGGGGCAGTGGGAGTGATTCAAATGTAATACAGGGCAGTTTGCAGCTTTTTTGCTCATGGATCAAGGTTTCATGTCTCCCTGAGGAAATGGGTCTCCATAAGACGGTGATGTACTGATACAATCTCCACAAAGAAGTAAATTTCAGTGCACCATAAAATATCAAGACAAAATACATATTTTGTGCTCAATTTTTTGGATATGCTGTACACACAGTCAACTTATATTATTTTAACTCTCACTCTTTTTTAATTTTTTTTATTCACCCTGTAGGATCATCAAGACCTGAATCTGGTCATCTTCTCAGTGTTCAACATTATTTGGGCTACCCTATACCTTGAATCATGGAAGAGGCGTAGTGCAGAGGTAGCCTATCAGTGGGGGACTCTGGACAATAAACATGAGCTAATAGAAGATCCAAGACCGCTGTATACGGTAGGTGATGATAATATTTTATTATGTCAAAACCAAACTCAGTCTAACCCTTCTCCTAAAGCCCCAAAAAAGAAGTAATGTTGCACTCCACAGCATTCAGAGAGGAGGGGCGGGCGGGTGGATTTTTAATTTTTTTATTATTTTTGTTTAAACTTTCTTATACCAACGGAAGCTCAAAGTTCAGCATACAAGAAGTTGTAATCACTCTAAGAGTCGCACATATATGTTATAAACACTTAATTTAATATTCAATGTCAACTGTTAAAAAAGAAATCTGGAAAAAAGAAATCTGGAAAGAAAAAAATTATAAAAAATCTGGAAAAAAGAGAGAAATCGGAGCGGCCCTAAATCTGACAAGCGAGCGGTCGAGGACAACATTACATTTTTTTTGGGCCTAACCCTTATACCTTGAATCATGGAAGAGACGTAGTGCAGAGTTAGCCTATCAGTGGTGCACTCTAGAAAAGAAACATGAACTTTTTTAATTGACGCCAAATAATTGCACGCTAAAATAGTACCCATTCTTTCTGACTCACCCCTTGTGTAGAGGACCCACTGACTATGGATGATGTCATTATGTTTCTTTGCTTAACTTATATGTGATGCAGCACATAAAAAGGGGGGACTTTGCAGGTGAAGTCAATTTTAAGTTTATAATGTGGGCTCTCGGAGCATTTTCTAAGCTTTAAAATGACATCAAATGTATCCAAATTGATCAAGGCATATTCAGATTTTACAGGTGAAAATGACTCCTAAATTCTTATTATTTTCCTTATTTTTTTCTGTCCGTTTTCATCTATATCTTGACAAACATGCACACAGCTGCAAAGCCCCCCTTTTGATGCGCTGCATCGCATATCCTATTCCTTTTACCTTCAGTTCATGAAAAAGATACACTGCACAGTTAATCTACTGCTGGGGTCCAATGAAAATGAGCTTATAGATAACCTAACACCTTCGTACAAAACCATTAAAGAGTCACTTACAATATTATGTCACTGTCTAGAGGAAGAGAAATAGAGTATAGTCATAATAAAGATTAATTTTGATACCTTTTTTTGAACCATTTTTTTATAGCTCCGTTGCCTTTCATTCAGCGTAGTGTTTACTTCCCTCCACTTGTCACATGACCGCCTTTTTGGCGATCATATGGCAGCGGTCATTGTAGATGGAGGGTAGGTCAGTTGAGGGTTGTTTTCTATGTCCTTATTTTGATGGCCTCTCTGATCTTACGTTTCCAAAATTGATCCTCTCTGGCGATCACTTGGACGTCCTCTAGCTTGATTTAGTGTATGTAAGTAAACACTACACTGAATGAAGGGAGCGCTATGATCCCCAAAGCTACGGAGCTCAAAACCGTGGTTCGAAAATGGTATCTAAATTAATCTTCAAAACATGATCGAACCCAATATCAGTCTACATGCTGCTATAGTCCTAATCTACATGATGACACCTATCTAATTTTAGGGGAATATTTTACTCAACTTTTAAAAATTTGGGGGATTGTATGTCCATCAGATTGACATCCTCTGTAACAAATGCTGATTAGGACGTACATCACTAATTCGCTCCCCATAGACTTTACATGCTTTGTAGGCTGTGTTCAAATAGCTGTAAATCGAGTCTAGCTAGCGATGAAGTCTATGAAATTGTGATATGTTCTAACACAAATGGTATACTTTAACATATTTGAAAATGAACCCGATGTCATCAGGTAGAAGCCAGCACATCAGAGCGTAATGAATTTCTTACTTATAAATTGGCTTTTACCCACGCTTGCAGCGTGCATTTAAATCGGTCCGTAATATTATATTTCAGCTAAAATCACATATTTTCATTTTAAAACATTAACCCTAACTCTAGTGCACCACACGGCAACAGATTTCTTTTCCGACCCCTAAAATTCACCAGAAAGGTCAACCGACCCCCCGGGATTTGAACCACGGACCTCCAGTACTAGGGCCCAGATCCTAGCCACTACACCACGGCTGTCAGTCGACACTCTATAATCACCTCGTTATATAGCCTGGGTCCGTTTTGTAGCCCAAAAAACCTGCAAGCTGGGTTATAAAAACATTTTTTCCGCCCAGTTGCCATGTGGTGTAGTAGAGTTAGGGATTTATGT
>CM069442.1:11592743-11832028 GCA_035610835.1 Ophiura sarsii | reverse complement strand
GATTTGTTGTTGTTTTTTTCAATTTTTTAAAAAAAAAATCAGATTTTTTTTTTCCACATTTTTTTTTTCCACATTTTTTTTTCACATTTTTTTGTAAACAGTTTAAATGGCATTGAATATTAAATTAAGTGTTTATAACACATATGTGCGACCCTCAGAGTGATTTCAACTTCTTGTTGGCTGAACTTTGAGCTTTCGCTGGTAAAAGAAGAAAAAAAGAAAAAATCCGCCCGCCCGCCTCCTCTCTGAAAGCTGTGGAGGACAACATAACCATTTTTTTTGCCTAAGCAGGTATCAGCGAGCGGTAGGCAAGTATAGGTGTTCCATTTGGACCCGCGGATAAATATTAGCCTCACAATTTTCGCCAATTTGGAACTGATTAGACTATAGTTATAGTCACCGGCAGAGACGTTCAGCACTACAATAGCCCAATGCATGCATATTAAAATAATGAGCGTTAGAGTGGTAACAATACATTCATGATGCCATGGATACAGTCCGACCAATCAGATGCATGTGTTGGTCGGGTCAAAGTCGTGCTGATTTAGCCATGGATCCAATCTGACCAATCAGATGCACGCGTGTTGGTCGGTTCAAAGTCGTGCTGATTTAGCCATGGATCCAATCTGACCAATCAGATGCACAAGTGTTGGTCGGGTCAAAGTCGTGCTGATTTAGGCTTGGATCCAATCTGACCAATCAGATGTACACGTGTTGGTCGGGTCAAAGTTGTACTGTTTTACTTACACAATAGCAACCATACTTCTGTGTTTACGCTTAGCATGCGCTTGCTTCAGAAAAAAAGTACTGAACTTCTTTGCCAGGGACTATAGAAACAGTGTAGTATTATTATAGGTCCCAGGCTTGTAATAAGTCTTTGATGGTATAGAGCATATCATATTGTTTTCACGGGACACATTCTTCTGTGTCATTACGGTAAAAGTAGTAATTTTTGCCTGATTCATTTTCCGAGCTTTGGTAATTAGGAAAAGAAGAAAAAAAGTGGCTTGCTCTTTCCGACCGACCCGAATTTTCGGAAATCTAGGGTCGCTATTTATTTATTTTAATTTTTTTCAAACAAAAAAAAATCAAAAAAATTGAAAGAAGCACATAATAATAAAGAAAGGTGAAAACGTGTTTTTGAGTAGTATCTGCTTGTTTAAAAACTAAAAAAATTCAAAAAAAAATTCAATTTTTTTTTCTTCTTTAAAACAGGATTTTGTTTAGTATCTCCCTGTTTAGATTTTCAAAATAAAAAAAATAAAAAAAATAAAAAAATCCGACCGTCCGACCCACACTCTGGGCAAGTCAACTTTTTTTTTTGCCTTAGGAACTGTTGTGAACGAAATTAACAAAGGCCTTAATAAAGGTACACAGTCTCAAACCCGGTTCCCCTCGCTATAGAGCAGAAGGATTACCCACTGGATGACAGAAGCTGTGTTTACGTGGGCCCCAGCATTGAGAGTCTCAAGCAGCCAAAATACATGCAGTAAATCATTTTATAGTATTGAATCTTATTCCAAATATGACATTTTCATGGTGTCTTTTCGTTTAAGTATGTGTTCATCTCTTTAGAAAATTTCAAATAAAAGAAAAAGATACCCCCATGACTTATTTGTTACAAATTTGTAAAAGATAAAGTATTATGTGTCTCATTATTGTACTTTTTTGTCGCTCTTATTTCAGTTGGGTTGGTTTTATTCCAAAGATTCTATTAGCCTTAGCCATTAACCTCTGTGAGGAATTTTATAAAAGAATAGCACACTGGCTGAATGATATGGAGAACTACAGATTACAACAGTCCTATGAAAATCATCTCATCATTAAACTTGTTATTGTAAGTATATGTGTGGCGCGGTTAAGAGCGCTCATACATGCACTGCTGTGCCATAGTTCAATTGGTATGTTGTTATAATTTGTGTGTTTGTGGATTTCAATTGACATGCGAATTGCGGCGATCTTCGTGCAAACTCGCCCCCATGACTCTATCAGACTGACAGAATGAAGTAGGCATGTTTAGCACACCGTGGTTCGGAAATCACATAGAAATGGTAATCCTGTGCATCAGAAGAGTTATACACGAGCACGTTAAAAGGTCACAAACTCCTTTTGTAAAGAGTAGGGGATTCTCCTGTGTCTGTATATGTACACACGTAGTTCTAGGTCACAAGTCAAGTGGGGGGGGGGGGGGGGGTTGAGGGCGTTGACTAGTATTCCTACAAGACAAGAGAGGTGATCAGCTCATTGAGTGTCTAAAAAGAATACTAAGAGTTCCGATTTGTTTTTCACTGCTGGGGAAATATTTGTAGGGTATGAAGATATCTTTGTGGATGCGTTAACATACCTGCCAACTGTTCCTATTTAATAGGGACTGTCCGGGTTTTTTTGTGTGACTGAAGAGGGATAGTCCCAAAGAATACTATAAACTCTGGCCCCAAATCCAAAATCAGATGTGAATTGTTTATTGTGACATTCCGCACTAATTAAAAATGCAACACAAGCCCTTGTGCATGTAACTGCACTGCGTTGTGCCATGCGTTTTGCGTTTTAATTGGGTGGGCTGCGCCGGATTGTAAACATTCAGCAATGCATCAGATGTTCGCCATCCAAAAGAGAGACGCATTGGGCACCCGTATGTGCGTTAAAACGTTGCGTGAAAATATTAAAATTAGACGACTGTACGCTGTTGGCCTTGACGTACCCCCAGATCACACGCCCAGATCACACGGTGTCCATGGTCAAAGTTGGTTAGTGTTCGGTCTGTTGATAATCTTTATTCTGTACATTTTGTGGTATTGAATTTAGCCTGAGGAACAGGGGTTGCATTCTGACGCGTTTGCGCATCCTAGACCTCTCACTTTCTTGTAGTGACGCGTCAGGTTTAAAATTGGAAAGACTTGCGGGTCCCGATAAAAATTAAAGGGACCCCTTAAATTTGACGATGTATGGAAATGGAAACCTTAAGAAATTATAGAAAATTACATATCCATCATTTGCTCACAATATAAATTCATTCATATTGTTCGTAAAAAAGCAAAATTAAAATTAAATATCAAACATGTCTAAATCGCTGGCAAATTGCTTCCGCGAAAGTTTCAATGATTTCTTTATAAATACATTCTATCAGTATCTTCTACTGATTTAGTAATATGACATGGTCACGACATAGGTATATGATTTACACGTACTAACTTGGCTGTGCGCAGTCTGCGTATCTGTGTTAGCGACTGTATCAGTTTCGACCATTTTCAAATACCCAAACTTCAGGACCCCTCAATTTCTTGGGGGACCCCTTAAATTTGTGTTTTGAAGTCCTAAGGGGTCCTGAAAAATGTCATGGGACCTCTCACATTTTTGATCCAGTGCTATCCCTTCTGAGGAACCACCAAATAATATTAGTTGACAAAACTATCTGCCATGATGCTCTTTGATCTGAATGCATATTTATGACTGAATCTTTTTACGTTTTATGTTACGACACAAAACTGGTGCATGTCCTTGTTTCGGACTTTTAATTCATGAGCTTAATTCTGGATCATAAAATGCCTGGATCCACTATACCATATTTTGTTTTGCATATTTGTCTCTGTGCAAGGCCTTAGCCAGGATTTGAAAGTTGGGAGTCAAAGTGGGACCAAAATAAAGCGGAGCGAGCAGTGCATCCACATTCCAGTGTAATTTGACCACATGGGAAGCAGTGAGCTTCGAATTATTTTAAATAAAAATCTGTCAAAATGTAAAATATTGCGCCAAAAACACTGTTTTTTGACATAAAATAGTATATACCCAGGGCGTCCATTGGACAGCTTTAGCAATTTTTTAGGGCATCCATTTTCACAACAGGGCGTCCAAATGATGCCTGGACGCCTCTGTGGCCAATGCCTTGTGTCTGTGTGCACCCATAATCAGTATGTGTGTGCACTGCATATACAGTCATCACAAGAAGTAACTGACCAGGTAATAAATGTGCTGATAACTCTTAAAGTATAACTCCTACATAAACATATTAAATTATAAACATGTTGAGATATTTCTCTTCTTGAATTTGAGATATTACACGCTATATATGGCTGGTTATTAGGGAAGTTACAATCCTAAATGTAATGTCAGGTCTGATTTTATATTTTCACATTTTCATTTTCAACACTGGGACGCTGACCGGCAAATTATTGATTACTGGTAGTGGTAGTGCCAATTCACCCGTCGATGGCCTGCTTGGTGGATAGTTACGGTTAGGCCTAATCAATACGGCACACACGCTTTACCTGTCATACTCTCCCCGTGTTGAAAAGAAAATGTTAAAATTAAAATCAGACTTGCCCTAACGTTTGGGATCGTAACTTCCTCAATAATCAATCATTCTAAGCGTGTAATATTTCAAATTCAAGAAGAGAAATTTCTCAACAACTTTATAATTAAATATATGTTTATGTAGGAGTTATACTTTTAGAGTTATCAGCATGTTTATTACCTGGTCAGTTACTTATTGTGATGACTGTAGATATAAAGCTATAACGGAAATACCCACATGACTGTCAACCCGGGGTAGACTATCATGCGTATTTCAGCTTTATTCATATTATTGTGTGTACTCAAACCTGCAAATTTCCTGTATCGCATCGCATTGCAATTTGCACCTTAAAAATCATCAACTGCACCACAACTTTCAAAGGCTGGTGCAAAATTGCGATACAAGTGTGTGCAGCCCTAAATCAAGTTGCTATCGCGATTCATTAAATGCCGGAATCGTACGGCTAAGGGGACAAAACTAAACCGTGAGAATATTCTTGTTTTTAAAATGATCTTGGTGAACTAACATGTTCATACATGATTTTGTCTTGTATTTGTGACATAAGATGGCATATGATTACATGAACATTGAATACACTGTGTTTGCATTGTAGGTATAGCTAAGTAAATTCATGTCCATTTCCCACCTTATGATAATAATAATAATAATAATAATAATAATAATAGACATTTATAAAGCGCCGGTATCCAATAATATTATTATTACGCTGTCGTTAGGAAATCATCACAATCATTTCGCTTAATCTACGAGGCTGCTGGCTAGGCGCACATCCATATCGGTACTTAGATTGTTATATTACCCTTTTTAACAGTTACCCAATCAACGAGGCAATTGAGACTAAGTATCTTGCCCAAGGATACAAACATGTTGGCTACAGCGGGGCTAGAACTCATAACCTGATGAATGTACTATGTCTTAACCATGTAAATACCAACTATTAAATATTTTTCTTCACAGCTATATCAAAAGATCCATTAACTAAATGCTAAATCATTCATAAATTAGTTTAATGCCAGAATATGCCTGTGGGCAAACATACATCCCCAACAAAAGAGATACTATTAGTTATTAGGTGAGGTTGGGTCGGATACGGATTATATCTAGCCGAGGATTCTGTATCGGGACGAGGGCGCAGCCCGAGTCCTGATACAGACTCCGAGGCTAGATATCCGTATCTGACCCAACCTCACCTAATAACGATTTTATCCTAAACCACTATTAAAATTAAAACAAAACAAGAACAAATGCCAATGTAGTAGTCACCTTAAAAACCCGAGCAAGTTCAGAAACGCCATATTGTTGATCGTCACGTCGGCGTAGCAACCCTAACGCATGCGCAGTTCCTTACTGACCGGATACGGGGTACGAGGGTCGGATACGGAATATATCTAGTCACTAAATTCAGGCGCTTATCCAATAGGAACACGAGAATCGTCTCGATGGTAGGATAAAGCAGTTTATTAGCCAGCCTTTTGAATGTATGTGATACGGTTGACATTAACACAGCAAATTGCAGCCCTAAAAACTACACCTAAATTGCACCTTGACTTGAAGGAATTGCACCTTGACCTTACAAAAAAAAATTGAAAATGTCAGCACTGTGATCATAATAGTAATATTGCTTTATTCCGTAATGTTTAAAAGGGATTAAAATGATGTCCTGGCCAGTTTGTTCCCCAATCACTTATCAAACTGCATGATACATTTCACGAACATAAATTATGCTAATGAGCTAATTCATGAAGGGCGCCGCTCATTAAATGACGTTACTCGCGTCATCTGAGTTTGCCGGTGTCAGCGGAAAATTCCAAATTGATTCACTGGTAAATTGACTGCGTACTTTGTCCGGCTGCGCAGAAGACTTTGCTAGCCAATGATTGCCCTCATGTCAGTTTTTCTGTATTGGCGCGAATCGGTATATTGACATTTTTTTTACCGGATCAAAATCGGTCAAGCCAGTCAAAAGTAACAACATTTTCTTCGAAACACCAAATTTGTAAGTTTTTTTTATTGAAATTCTAGATTGAGTAAAATGATGTGGTTATTTGTTGTCTGTGAGCTTTTGTGAATTTTTTCCAGAATTGGAGTATTTTTTGATTGAAAATAGACAGTTGAAATTAAACGTTGGTTCCAAATTCAACCGACAGCACTTGTATTTAGGTACACAGCAACAGCAATATTCAGGACCCTTTTGAGAAAAAAAAACGATGCCCGGCTATGCAAGGGACTGTACGGGGACGTGTACGGTCATGTAGTGGGGATGTACATGTACACAAAAATCACACCTGCGCATGCTCCTGTCGCGATCGAAATCTAACACACAAGCAATGGGTGAGGTTTATAAGTGCCAATGGAAACACACACTTTGACTGCTTGTAGTTATTTAAATCACTGTGTGATTATTATTAGCACTTTGCTGTATTAGCATGCTGTACTGACTTTATGTTTGTATTTCAGGTACAATTTGTCAACAACTTTCTCGCTCTTTTCTACATAGCTTTTTACCTTCAAGACATGACTAGACTGAAACAGGTGAGTGTATGATTGGTGGTCACAAACACTCCTGCACAGATTGATAATACCATTTGCAATATCTCTCACTAAAGGAGTCCAAATTCTTTCTTAGGCCAAACAAAGAAAAAGGTTTGTCTCGGAAGCCCTCGGAAGGTCTATGCGCTGGGGGCTAAACAACTTTTTTTTGGGGGGGGGGGTTAAATTTTTTTAAATTTAAAAAAAAGTTTTAAAAAGTTCTCCATAAGCTTGGATAAGCAACAACAAAAAAATTGCAAAAGAAAAAAGAAAAAAAGAAATTGCATACCTCATAGCCTTTTTTTAGAAAAAAAATAAAAATCGCACAGCACTTAGCTTTTTTGCACAATGTTTCTGAGACAGACCTTCTTCTTTGTTTGGCCTTATTTGTTTTTGGAATTTGTATGCATATTCACCCCATATTGGAAAGTGCTATACTGATTCTTGTAATGACCATCTGGACTTTGTACCTCTGTTGTAGATCTCTTTGGATAATGTGTCTCTTGACCTTTAAACATTCTGATAAGTAGAACGAGTAAGATCAAAACTGTGGCTTCTATATTTAGAGGTCATCCAAGGTTACATTTTTAGGTCAAAGGTCATCAAAGTGGAGGCATCATGGTCAAAAAACAATCAGGTCATGTCATTGGAAAATTGCATAGTTACCAAAAGTCGTAATGTGTTTCTATAATTCTCAACAGAACATCCCAACATATTTGTTTTCGTTATACATTCTATTCATCGATAATTTTTTATCCGAAGTGTACTTGGTCATCATTGGCAGTTTTGTCAAAATATGGGATCAAATTTCATGATTAAAGTGGATTAATCAGTGTATTGATTGCTGTTATAAATCAGAAGGGGACTTTTGTCATTCAAAATGAAAATTGAGACATAATTTTCCTGCAAAAGTGTATTTTGTAAGCTTTAAAATGATACCTCGCTTGATACATTTGGTCAGTATGCAGATTTTATGGGAATAATTAGGTTTTTCACACATTATTTCCGCAAAATGTTCAACCCTAACCCAGCTAAATCTCACTAAATCTCACTGCCAGAAACTATCTCCATGCACGTGCTGCTGCATTGCCTCGATGACGTTACCTACCGCAGGCATATGTGGGCAGGAAGTAGCATATGCGCTGGCAGTTTAGCTCAGTTGGAAGAGGGACAGACTGGGTGCGGATGGTCCCGCGATAGAATCTCAGGGGGTGCTGGGTGATTTTTCGGGTAAAAAAAAGAGTACTTTTTCCCCCGCCCCCGATACGCACAAAAACATAGCCGCGGCGGTTAGGGTTAATAAATGTCATTTTTTTCATGTTGATTGACCCCAGTTGGTAGAGGGGCAGACTGGGGTGCGAATGGTCCCACGATCGAATCTCGGGGGTGCTGGGTGATTTTCCGGGTACAAAAAATAGTACTTTTCCCCCTCCCCTGATACGCACAAAAACATAGCCGCGGCCCTTAGGGTTAAAACACTTTCCACACGGCTATTAGTTTGACCATATCCAAAACAGATTTTTTTTCAGAAACCTTTCCTAACTTTCAAGGTTTATCTCAAGGATTACAGAACCAATACTAGGCATGTTTGTACTTATTTCAATGCATTTCTCACAATGATTCCAACTTTGGTAATGAAATTTAATAATTTTGACATTTTTAAAACATTTTGAGAAGTTTTGGAATGTTGTCTGCATATGCCTGTCGTGTGGAAAGTGTTAATATACTGCCAACAAACCCCCTTTTGATATGAATGGTCACTTTTATTCAATGTTTAAGGCAGAGGTGAAATTATAAATATATGCAAATTTATTCATACATGGAATATTTTTTCATTTGTTTTCAGACCTTAGCAACCATTTTTATCACCAAACAAATTATTGGTAATCTGAAAGAGGCAATTCTTCCGTATGTATTGGAGAAACTGAAGTTCTTCAAGATGACGTATAAATTAGTAGAGGATAACATAGAAGAGGGGAGTCATGATGATCACCGGAACAGCGTGGCTGGTGAACCAAAGGAGAAACCTCCCTCGGAAAATGGAAATGGAAAGGAGGCCACTAAAGGTTTGTACCTTGAGGAAGAAGACCAACATTTCATTATAGTTAGATGTTTAATTTTGAAAGATAATTTATTTGAAGTAATTATTCATCAAATTTGATAAGATCATCAAACAATGTTATATCTTCCAATCACTTCTAATGTAAACATTTTCCACGCAGCTATTAGTATTAGTTTTACATATACAAAACAGATTTTTCAGAAAGCTTTCGCAGCTTTCAAAAGTCCATCTCAAGAATTACTGAACCAATACTAGGCATATTTGTACTATTTCAATGCATTTCTCATGGTGATTCCAAATATGTTAATGAAATATTTTTGAAACATTTTGCGAAATTCTGTAACTGTTTTCTGCAGACGATCATTTACACAAGGTGGTCACTATAATCTACAACACACCTAAAAGGATACTCTTTTACAGCTTCTTATATCAATTAAATTAAAAATGTAAATTTATTCAATTGATGAGCCAAGGATAAGACAACACTCAAGCAACTTATACCCAAGTGACAAATATATATAAATATTGAGCTCCGGTGGAAAAAACCCCTCCCCTGTTCTATGGGCAAAACTGACCCAGATTTTTTTGAAAAAGGGGGGGGGGGGGGGGGGGGGGGGGAGACAAAATGTCCATGTGTAAATAAATACTGCCCCAAATGTTTGGAATCTTTTTTTGTCTCGCCTGATATAATCAGGATGAGACTTTGTAATCATTATTTCTGTCTGGTCCAGACAATGGGCCGTATAAATAAAAACTAGCAATTGCTTTTACTAGCCTTTTACTTAAATCTTTATAAATAAAAGTAAGCAATTACTTGCTAGTAAATGGTCGGACTAGTAAGTAAAAGCAATTGCTTGAATTTTTAAGTAAATGGTCGCGGGATTACCTTTTACTTATTAACATATAAATAAAGACGACCTTTTACTAGTGTCCTGTAGCATTTACTTGTAGTTTTACAAGATACTACATGAGGAGCTTGCGCTTTTACTTAAACAACAGTGTTGCATACATGGTGTATGTGTTGTCATCATGGCGCTATTCATGAATGCAAGAACACATGCTAAGGTGTATCAGATGAGAATGAATCGTGAAGAGGTCAATCCTGCCACCTATCATCGACTCTTTCGATTTAATAAGGAAAATGTGGAGTGGCTATTCGTATTGAGAAATTAGTAGGCCTATACAAATACATAGCAATTTTTTTAATTTTAAGTGTGTTTTCTTTCTTTAGATTAAATTGAAGTGGAAACTGCCACGTGTATTTAAATTACTCGCTATTGATCTAATAAAAAGTCCATGTTCATTTGAATACTCCCCTATTGTTATACTCCTGATTGTATACCCCGCTATTGTGCTTTCCTCCGACCATTTACTTATCCGATCAAGTAAAAGGTGTTTAGTCAAGTAAAAGGTTATTTATAGAGATTTAAGCAATTGCTCGAGCCTGATCTTTTACTTTCAACCTTTTGCTAATGCTGGACCTTTTACTTGATAAGCAATTGCTAGTTTTTATTTATACGGCCCAATGCATCCATTTGATGTGACTGTACACATATTGACTGAAAACTTTTCAGGCCAGACCTGCCTAATAGATTAAACCAGTTAAAGGCACAACAAAAAGTTCTTGTGTTGCACTTTCCTGAATGACCAAATAAAAAACAAAAATCTTGAGTCAGTTTTTTGTTTTTTGTTTTTTTATAACATTAGTTGAACATTTCACAAAAGTGCAAGGCCAACACAAACAAAAAAATCCACCGATCGACCCTATCAGAAATTATCATGAACGGGAAACACAACAATTTATTTTTTTGGTTTAATATTGAGTGACCATAGCTAAGGCAAAGAAAAGGTCTGTCTCACATACATTTGGGAAAATAGCTATGCGATATATGCAATATTTTTTAATATTTTTAGTAAAGTAGCTTGCATCTCAATGTACAGGCTTTTTTATCGGTAGAACTTATGCCTATGGTGGTCATAAATAATTGTAAAGTTGCAGTCGATCAATTCTAGTCAATAATAACAAGAAATCTATCCAAACCCCAGACCCATGTCAGAACAAAATGATTTTTTTTTAATACTCACTAAGGGTGGGAATTTCGGGTAATTGTATACCCGAGTACCCAAAATATTTTTTGGGCGGGTACCCGGGTACCCGAAATTCAAAAAAAAAAAAAATTGTGTTGTTGTTGATCGAAAATATATCATATATTATGCAGAGCTTGGTCATCATGCATGCCACTGATGCCTAAACCTGTCATTGAACCTATATCATTACCTATGAACCTATTTTTTTTTTTTTTACATTTATTTTTCTAAGTAAAACACAGGAGTTGACTCGTATTTGACTCTTAATAACCCACATAATTATCTATAAAAGACTACCCTTATTGGGTTAGTAAGTAATTCCGGGACTGGAAATTTCGGGCGGGACTCGATTACCCGGGACTCGCTCCCAACCTTAATACTCACCATGTTTCATTAGTGACAGTTATAACTGTCACTGGTTTCATTCAACTTTTTATGATACTCACCATGTTTCATTTAATTTTTTGCGGTCATAGTATGTCGCAGTACATTTTAATGCATGTATGTGGTGTTTTTTATGCTATCAATTTATGTCAGCAAGTTCATTTTCATTAGAACCGCTTGATTCGGGCAGTGACGGTTACAATAGCCATGATGGTGCTCCATCATCAATGGGGTCACAAAGAATCAGCCATGATTCTTAAAACAATGATGTCGATGATTCAGGCGAAAGTGACCCGGAAATGAGCGCTGACCGATAACTAGCGACTTTACCCTATGCTAAATGCAGGACTTTTTTTGGTGGGGGGGGGGGGGGGTTGGCCCATCCCCCCACTTGAGCCAATTTTATTTTGTTTCCACTTTTTGTTACAACTAAAAAAAAAAAGAAGAGGATCATCACATAGGGTTGTGTGGCAAAAAGTGACTCCACGTACTTATGCAAACAGGGTATGTGAGACAGATTTGTTTCATGGCCTTAATTGCGAGTGGTAATTGTTGTGGTTTGAGTTGGTTGAGTTGGAGGCGTGTGTAACATGATTTGTAACTGCATGGACAGTCCATGGTAAATGTCTCTCAAACTTAATACAAATGCAAACCTCTGTGATAGTGCTAGACTTGGTAATATATTTGTTACTACCGGTAATTGGTTACCAGAAGCTGTTGCTGAGCAGGCGATACATGCTTTTTTCTTTGTTACGTTATCGAATAATTATTGAGTAAATTAAAAAAGGAAATAAGTTTACAACAGGAAACAAAACTTTTTTTAGACATTTAAATTTTCATATGTGAGAGTAACACTTTTATGCTGCATTTGATTGGATGAGTTTTTCACACTTCACTCTACTCTGTGCAGACCTGCATTAATTTTGAATTGGTCCTTGACAATGCTAGTTTTTTGTACTAAATCATGAATGCATTGTAGTTTAAACCAATCACAGCACTGGTCTGGCTAGAACAGACAGTCTTTCCAATCTATGAGCCTTACTGTGCTTGATAATATTGGATTAATTAGCTTATTGGGCTACTTTGAAGGACTAAATGCTGACATAATTGCCAAAGATAGCCATCTTTTGGGCTACTTTAGGCCCCACATCTTGCCAAATTTGTGTTGTAATGTCCAACACATTGGCAATCAAAGTTGGTATTGAGAACAGGTATATCTCAGGCCCATTCTTTGCACATAGATTTAGTTAGTTTCAACTCATGAACAAAATATGCTGCTAGATTTCTAGTATAAGCTTTGGTGGATAATTTCAAGGCCAAGGTAATGTTCAAAAACTATATTCATCGAAAGTGCTGTTGAGTTGTTGTTATTACATCTTCTTCTGGAAAAGTGTAACTTTATGGACTAGTCGAGGTTGAAATGCTCCGCAGGTCTTGGACAATATAATATCTTGGATACACTGAAATGGGATCCACTCAAAAGACAGACGCAAAATCCACAGACTTGCCTGCCTTTACAAAATGATCAATGGTCATCTAGATATCAACCACAAGGACTACACATCTACATCTACATCGATACTTAGCAGGATCCTTCAAGTTAGGACGTAACGCCAAGTTCCCTGTAACCTAGGGAAGTGAGTCATACAGACACAAACCGGGATGATCCCCTACTCTTTACGAAGGAGTCTGTGACCTTTTTAAAGTGCTCTGATTATTGCACTTCCGATGCACGAGACCACCATTTATATGTGACTTCTAAACCACGAGACAATTGAGACTAAGTACCTTGCCCATGGATACAAACATGTTGGCCGTAGCGACACTACACCGAAGACAACTAGAAACAGGCGTGTTCATGCACAGCAATTCCAACAAAAGCACCCAAGAACTGACATCTATGCCAACTCTTTCTTCATAAAGACTGTCGTCGATTGGAACAAACTCCCTCCCGAAATCGTCAAAAACCTGGATTATTACCGGATGCTATTTGAGGAACAATTCAGGAATTCAGCATGTTGTTAGTAACTGTGACTACATTTACTAGTCTGTGGGATGATGTCGGTGCCAAAGTTTGAGAAGTCCTATATTAATCCGAGCGAAATATGGTGGAGTTTTAACCAATTTGGGTAAGTGTTTTGGAGGTTTTTTTTATCTTTTAGTTTAAATTTGAGTTTTAATTTATTACTTTCAGAGCAGGGTTTGAATTGATTTGAAGCAACATGAATGGAATATGAGAAACCTGCAGCATGTAATGTCAGCTAAACACATCAGGATGACAGTTGAACAATTCATGGTAGTGTGAGTTATGTGACCAAAACTCTCAGCGTGTGTTACATTTGAAGGGGCTTCAGAAAAGGAGACAAGTTTGGTATCAAAATAAGTCTACAAGTTTTCTCTATTCAAATATGTTTTCAATTTTATTCTGTGAATTATTATACTAGAGATTTAAAGCTTTAAAAAAGTTTCGAAACTTTTGGGCCACCCTGTATCAGATGCCCTGATTGACCTATTTGTGTAGCGGTATGTAAAAACCCTTCGGAAGTCGCTAATGTTAATATTGAGATATCTGGGTCAAGCCAAATTATTCTTAACAAATGAGTTCCAAGTCAACTTTCCAACTTTGGTCCCAAGATAGGGATTAGACCTTTATCTTTAGTCCCTAGGAGTTTTTTATGCAAAATTCCAGATGAAAAGTTTACTTTTAGCACTTTTCTGAACCTAGATTATCAAATTTTTGCCAAGAAATCCGAGATGAATGAACTAAAATGTAGATATGACCATGTTAACCACTTGTGAATTCCAACAATGCAATGTAAAGATTTTGAAAGTGAAGAATCTAACATTGGTAATAACATTGCAAACAAATTAGATTAATATCAAAAGTCCTTTTAACACGACAAGCTATTCTGTATGATATTAACACATAGTTTTATTAAAGAAATTCAAAGATTTTGTGTACGGAACTTTAACCTTTGAATTTTCAGTTTCATGTTTTATTGTTGCGTATAAACTGGCCGTCTTTAAACAACTATAACTGTAGTTCTAGATGGTATTTTTGAAAAATTTAAACAGTTCTGAAATCAGTAGAATATGTAGCTGACTGCCAAATAATTTTAAAAAAAGTTGCTAGAAAATGACCATGTGAAGGGTTTTCCTATGCCACCACACATTTTGTAAAACGATTTTGGTGTATTAGAAATTGTAAACTTTAGCACCATGTAGTAAAACTTATGCCCATGAAAACAATAGAAAGGTTTTTAAATCAAATAAATGTACTGTGGAGATGACTTTTTGATTTTCATTGTGTTTTGATGAATAAAACCTTTTTTAGACTCTAGTCTACTAGAAGACCAAAGTACTGATCAAGCTCTTATTTGAATTTATGAAATTAACATTGCGTAGGATTTAACATTTTGTTTTTTGTTTCTTTTAATAGGGTCGTCTCTTTCCTGCATTCCAGGCCAAGTCATTCAGTTCTTTCAAGATATTAAGAACATCTGATTATGCCATGCCAGCTTGCATCACATCCCACCAAGTGCTCTAGTCTTCAAATTCATAACGAAGAAGTACTGCATACAGTAACAATTTCCTGGTGACACGGTGATGGCAATGGTCTAGTTTCTACTGCAATGCCAGGTGTCGCAGGGTGGAAAAATTGAGGATTACACTAACACTTTTAATTTGCTGATGCTTCATGAACGAAGTGTAGGGACGTTTGTCGGACGAAGAGAATAAAGACGAAGACCACTGATGACACATAGATTTAATTGTTAATAACTTTTAATAACTCAATTCATGGTAACTTTATTACTCCAATGTAGAATCCAAAATTGTTAGTAAAGAAAAATAAGATGTGTGGATGGAGGCTGAAGTAAGATGGACTTTTTATTACTTTACTGATTTGATGAAAAAGTGTTTTAAAAGAACTTATTGTACAACTACAGGGTGAGTCAAAAAGACTGCAATAGTGGAAAGAAGCCATTTTGTTTTCAAAACCAAAATGAATTTTAACACTTTTTAAACGTTGTAAGAATGATGTATTTAATCCTAACTTTGTGTGAAAAAATGAAGTCGATTACATTTTCCGTTTGCCTTTGGTGAATCTTTTGACCAGTGCACCCATTTCACACGTTTGTCCACGAGATACCCAAAATATGCATCAAATAGCAAAATGTGTCTCACATTCAAATTTGGAAACTTGAGTTCATTTGTGATGTTATTGGAATTTGATGCATCCTTTCTTGTTTACATGTGAGTTAGCATAATCAATTATAATCATACCCATGCTATGAAAGCATGTAATGTTCTAAATTTTAATAAAAAACTGACATTTTCCATTTTTTTTGTTGGCGGGATATTCAAATATGAAAATGCAATGTGTGCCATTTCAAATGAAAATCACTGTGCTCGTGGACAAACAGGTAAATTTGGTTGTGCAGCAAAGAGGGTCACCAAAGACAAACGAAAAATGCAATCGACTTCATTTGTTTACACAAAGTTTGGATTAAATACATCATTCTTGCAACGTTTAAAAAGTTTTAAAATTCATTTTGGTTTTGAAAACAAAATGGCTTCTTTCCACTATTGCAGTCTTTTTGACTCACCCTGTACATAGGTGAATAAGACCTAAGCTCTCTGCCACACACACACACCAATGACCTAAACACACATTTCCAATGACCATTCAATTATTCCTTCCTGTGTAAGAGATGGTCACTGTATTTTAAGCATACCTGGCAGACAAAGAACGTTTACTCGGCGACCTAAGTGGATTTCACAGAACACAATAATAGAACCAATCATTTTATACATAAGGATTAGGATTAAAGGTGTATGTTCCGATCACTATTTTGGGGCTATGATTTTTTTTCTCCTCTTCATGATCTTAGGGGCCAGAAATGCTCCTTTTAGAAATTATACTCTAAAATGTGGTGATTTACTGCCAAAGGTGGTTAACCACCAGCCAGTTTGTGTACTACTCAATGGGCAACATTTGTTTGACCTTGTGCTTCTAAAATTAGAACCATTGGAGTTATATAACTCAAACTTTGGAATGTGACCATTTTAAGGATGACCTTTTATGTAAAATAGAAAACATCAAGTTGAAAATCGGACCAGCAATCAGAACATCTACCTTTAAGTGTGAAAAGCATAATACTTATGTGGAAGATGTAGATTAGTACCAACACTGATAAAACAAGTACTATATGCCCATCGATACATTCTGCATAGGGGTGTTATTTTGGGGGTGAATAACATAATGTTCATAATTTGATCATTAATCAACAAAAAGTTTCATTGCCAAAAGAAGAATTATTGGTGCCAATTCAAAATTGGCAAATAAATATAAGGGGTCGAAAGTTAACAAAACTAGTGACAGTGTAATTATTATTATAATCATTGGACCATGACCAATTTAGTCTCAATGTAAAGCCCAATTAATTATTATGATATCCTGAAAATATGAGATAAATCCGATAAAAAATAAGAAAACTAGCGAACTTTGTGTAAACCATGTCATTTACTGGTTTGTACAATGGGAATTCGATCACACAGTAACAGTTTGTACAATGGGAATTCACACAGTAACAGTCGAGTAACATGAAAGTGCTCGAATTTGTAACTCAATGAACCATCCCACATTGGGTTCGAGAACTATTTAACAAAACTTTTTTAATTTGCACTGAATATGTATGCATCTGTTTTGCGGATTTTTTAGCCTTGCAGTATTGGTTTGTGCCAGAATTAAATGGATTATCAAACTAAACTTTGCTATTGACTGATAGATTATTTACTATGTTGACAATAATATTATAATGTATTGAAACGTAAACCATGTTATTTACTGGTCTGTACATGTAGATCCCATTGTACAAACCAGTAAATGACATGGTTTGCGCAAAGTGCGCTAGTTTTCTTATTTTGCATCGGATTGAGCTTATATTTTCAGGATATCATAATAATTAATTGGGCTTTACTTTGAGACTAAATTGGTCAAGGTCCAATGATTATAATAAGAATTACACCGTCATGAAACAGAGTCCTAATTTTTTTGATACACCCTGTATACTATAAAGGAACCATGATTTTAAATACTGCACAGTGAAGAATAAGGGCATTAGTGTAGTAGAGGACACCTGAACTATATAGGGATTAAATGAATAAATATCAACAAATATAAACATTTTAAAGTACTTTTTCACAAAACAACCTTCAAACCTTCCAAATCTGTTTTTGTTAGAAGAAAAAAGTCCTAATTGTTCACAAAAATAACAAGGGAAAACTGGCTAAAATCACTCTTTTCCCCCGATCACCTTCGAACCCAGATATCGCACATTCAATTCTGATCGGACATTCAATTCTCCCAACATGAACAGCCAATAGGAACAGTTCAACAATACTGCGTCAACTTTTCAACCAATCAGAGATCGCGTAAAAAGATTGTTGGGCTTGAGAATTTAAACCAAGATGGCGACCTGCGCTGTTTTCATGCACGATTTATTGCTTTTATTTCACTTTTTTTAGATCAATCCTGACAAAATATGAACATTTTCTTATTATTTTCTTGCAGCGGATTGTAAATTGCATCTATTCATGTGAGATTTTACATTTGTAATCACGTTTTTAGTGTTCAAAATGAACTTTTACTGCATAAAAATGGTTGTTTTTCATGGAACATTTTAAAGCTTGTTGTTTTCCCCCGTAATTTCCCTCAATACTCAAAACCCTGCCCTCTTTCCAAAATTTAAACCTTGTTTCATAGAGGGTTGGGGAGCTATTTAAGCCTGTTAAAATTGTTTTGAATCATTAGAATGATGATACAGTTATAAATCCATTTAATCCATGTATAGCTCAGGTGTCCTCTCCTACACTAATGCCAGAATAAGAATGGTAGGGTGTTCGAAATCTTAGCCAAAATGGGCGGCTACTTTTACAAACCTTTAATCTCCCATTAGGGGACGAAAAAACCCCACCCTGTTTTATGGGCGGACGGACCTGTCAAGTAGGGTTAGTCAGTCGGTCGTTTTTATTATTTTAATTTTTTTAATTTTTTTAAACCTAGTAAAATGTCACACAAATCTGCAAAAATCGGGAGTCTGTAAAAAGAATTGTGAAACAAATTTGTTGACAGCTTTTCGGCCAAAAAACTGCTGATTTTACATGATTTTAGAAAAAAAATTCTAAAATTCTAAAAAACAAATTCTTGAAAAACGCACAAAGTGGGTCGGTCGGGCCCGTAAAACATAATATTTTAACATTTTATTTTCCCCCTCAAAAACCAGATCCTCTTTTATACCCCTATGCAGAACTATTGATAGTGGACACTTCACCATAAAGGTGTTGGCAGTTCACTCCCCTCCCCCCTCCCTCCCCAACATGTGTTGTGTGATTATTTGTACTAGTGTCGTGGTCATTTATTCATTTGTGTATATTGTGAACAAAGCATCATCAGTTAACATGAAACCAAATCCACTTAATCTAGGTTAATCTTTTCTGTAATGATAAACACGCATGTGAAAGGGATACTGCTTTCAATATAATGTTGGTGATGCTTGATCACAATGTTTACAAGTTGATGATGATTATCATTCATTTATCAAGAATCATTTTCATAAATATATGACTATTCTTTTTGTTTAGATATCTAAAGCTAGCATGTAAGACTTTTTGGAAGAGTGAAAGGCACCATACCATCTCATATTACTTAACTTTATCACCTATAGAGGAATTTATGTTCTGTTCAAATAGACTTATCAGATGTGTATTGAGTCATTTGCATTTCAAAACTCAAGCACTATGCTATTGTTGCAATTCATAACTACAGGATGTCTCAATAATATTGATACCTTTTAAAACCTTTGTATTGCCGATAAAATAATCTATAGAAAAACTGAAAGCAAACTTAGATAGAGAACATTTGATGTACTCACAGTTATGGATTTGCATGAAGAGAACGGGCCAAGATTCATTATTGTTTTTCATTCTTCCAACTAGTAAACTTACATTATGCCCTAAAAGAATGCATAACAAATCTCTGAACATTAATTTTACAATCATATTTTCAACCAGTCATATTAAATGATTTGCATAAATGAATTATAATGATCATGGAACAAATAAGTACATTATGAATATTAAGAACCTACTTCATATTCATATTCATATTCTTACTTGATATAAAGATTGTCAATATCAAAGAATTATCTGATGAAATATGTCTTTGTGATGATATCAATTGAGAATAAATAATATGAATAGGTACTTAGTCATAATGAGAAAAATAAAGTACACATTGAATTTTCATAAGGTACATGATGAATATTCATGAGGTACATATTGAATATTCATGAGGTACGCATTGATTATTCATGGGTACACAATGAATATTCATGCGGTACACAATGAATATTCATGAGGTACACAATGAATATTCATGAGGTACACATTGAATATTCATGAGGTACACATTGAATATTCATGAGGTACTTAATGAATATTCATGAGATATGCATTGAATATTCATGAGGTCTGCATTGAATATTCATGAGGTACACAATGAATATTCATGCGGTACAATGAATATTCATGACGTACACATTGACTATTCTTGACGTACAAATTGAATATTCATGAGGTACGTATTGATTATTCATGAGTACTCATTGAATATTCATGAGGTATATAATGAATATTCATGAGGTACACATTGAATATTCATGAGGTACACATTGAATATTCATGAGGTACTAAATGAATATTCATGAGGTACGCATTGAATATTCATGAGGTACACATTGAATATTCATGAGGTACGCATTGAATATTCATGAGGTACGCATTGAATATTCATGTGGTACGCATTGAATATTCTTGAGGTACGCATTGAATATTCTTGAGGTACGCATTGAATATTCATGAGGTACGCATTGAATATTCATGAGGTACGCATTGAATATTCATGAGGTACGCATTGAATATACCTGAGGTACGCATTGAATATTCATGAGGTACGCATTGATTATTCCTGAGGTACGCATTGAATATTCATGAGGTACGCATTGAATATTCATGAGGTACGCATTGAATATTCATGAGGTACGCATTGAATATTCCCGAGGTACGCATTGAATATACCTGAGGTACGCATTGAATATTCATGAGTTACGCGTATTCATGAGATGCCAGATGAATATCCATAAGGTTCATGATGAATATTCCTGAGGCTTGTAATGGTTATTCATAACTACGTAATAACTATGGACACTCCTGGCGTAGGGCCTCATTGTTGTTTTATAAAAATAACACAATTATTGGTGTCAATTGGCCTCGATTCAGAAAAAAAGTGTATACTTGACCTCCAATGAATAAGATTTTTGCAAAATTCACAAATTGTTTATGTTAGTGGACTTGTTTAAGTGTAAACTTAAAATTGAATTGAAGGAGGATTGAATATTTTATATATTTAACACAATAAAGTATAGAGTTCACAATGAGTGTTAAAAGATAAACTTCAGCGTAAGTAATTATTAATTGATACTCTATGAAATGATATCACTCAAAGCAAAGCCAGTTAGATCTGTGGTTTGAGAACAAATTTTCTTTTACTGATGATAACATCCTCCCAACCCTCTATTGCTGCTTAAAATACTGATCTACTCATTACATGGCATCAGACGCAAGCAGACGAGATGTGCCGTTCGAGAACCGCCTTGTTTGAAAAAGTTGTCCTAAAATGGTAATAAGTTTTTCAAATGTTTGTGATTTTTATGTCATTTTGAAAGGGATAAAATCCAAACCAACGGACCTAACCTGAGAGGTCCCGTCCACTCGTAGGACAGGTGTTTATGTTGCTTAACCCCCTGAGAACTACCGGCCGATTGGTTGAAATTTAGAATGTGTCAAATATTGTGCCAATCAGAGACATCGTTAGAACATTTACAATTTTCAAAAATATTAGCATAAAATATTTATAAGCAAAACTGTAATTGGTCATCAAAATGATGATATCATTTAATTGACCAATGGGAATTATTGCACGAAAGAATCATTTAATTGACCAATTTAAATAAATATGAGGTTATAATATTCCAACTACCACCAAACGTAACCATTTACATCACATCACTGTATGTATGATTATTAGTAATAAGCTTATCTCCTCTCCCAAAATATACAATACAGCCTTCATTAAAAACTGTTTTTGATTGTTTTTGTTTTGTTAATTAAATACTTTGGATGAATTTGTTTGTATTACAGATTGCGAGTTCTCCAAGAATGTTGAAACTGAAGAGGAGGAACCCCACGAGAAATTTACTTTAACACAAGCCGAGGTGGAGAGTTCTATGAAGATGTATGATGTGAGTGCTAATTGTGTCAATCATGATCCCTAACAAGGCTCAAGATAAGCGGGCGCTGGGCGATTTTTACCCCTCGGTCCTCCTGCCATAGCGCCCGGTAATGCTGAAAAATAAACAACCGAGCGCTGATATTTTGTCCAAACCAGCGCCCGTCAATTTTACAATACGATTTAATAAAAAGTTAGCTCCCGGTAGACTGAAAGTAGCTCCTGGTTTTCAATAAATCCCATGATCCGGGCGCTTTTGAAAAAAATAGCTCCCGGTAAAAAATCTGTTATCTTGAGCCTTGAACCCTAACAATCCTGAGCACTACTTAACAACACGCTACTATTATAGTTTGATCAGTTCCAAATTTGCGAGCCTCTTTACAGCAGTGAATGAATACAGAAGGGTGCTGTAAGCGCAGATAAACGCATTGTCATCATATGCATGAAGTGTACATGCGGCCAAAACTGTGTGCGTGTTGCTGTGATCGCGCGCGTACGTTTTGATTACTTTGGCTCGTGGAGAGATAAATAAAAAAATCTCCCCAAATTGTCACTGATTACTTTGGCTCGTGGAGAGATAAATAAAAAAAAATCTCCCCTAATTGTCACTGATTAGATTATAGGTGCTGGTATGGCGCACACTTCCCCAGGCTTATCTCCAGGGTTGTCACCAGCCAAAATGTTACTAATGGCAAGCAAGTGGTGCGCAGTGACCACAAAATGCAGCGGGTGATGGCTGGGGGACCAGGGTCATGGATTTTGATGTTTCATGCAAGTATTAAATGAAGAATAACACTGTAAATGGGTGATTTTTTGTGTATAAAATCACTGAGTTTGGCCAAATTTAGTGCTGTTCAGTAAGCTTAAAACATAGTCTGAGTGCCGGTTGTATTTGTTGAGTGCCGGATAAGGCCAACCCGCGTAGTGATAACCCTGCTTATCTCGTGGCACGATCAGGCGGGCTATCAATAAAGAAAGTCTTAAGATTTTTCAAGCTGAATCCGTAGCGGGATCAGGTAGGGCTGGACTAGACTTGATCCTCCTGTCTTCCCTATTTTACGCACGGCCTCTGCGAGGGTGCTCAAATGTGAAGACTGGTAAAAATACAGTTCCAAAAGTGTGCGCTGATAAACCCATGAATATACATGAGCTTATCCACGCACATCACGCCACAGTGAGCCGGCAGTTTCATGCAGCGTTGTGCACTGTGTGACGTGACAGGGCACACAATTTGCCTGCCCTGTGGCGCAGCGTGAGGATCATTCGATGCACTGCCTTTAAATTGGACCAATCAGGTGGTATTTCTGCTGTTGCTGTGAACAAATGCGCATGCCCGGTATTGGTTTGCATATTCATATATATGCAAAGTTGTCGTGGTATTCCACGACAAAACCACACACTTTTTGGACGTACTATTTTCCCAGTCCCTCTTTTCGGTCGGCCATTTTTAAAGATGGCGGCCATATAGAGGGTACATAGAGGGACGCGGGGACCCAGTCTAGGGCTGGACTCCCATGCAGGCGACCGGAGTTACCATGTCCGATTCCTTCAGAAACAAGACCTGTATTGACCTATACTGGAAGTGATTAAGTGAATTTAGAAGAGTTATCGATTTCCCCCTCAATTTCCCTGTTCTGATTGGCCTTCTAGTCATAATTCCATAACTTCAAAGATGTTAATATCAACCATGTTTATGTTATATACAATGTGAAACTAAATTACCAAATCCAACCAAACACATAAGAAACTTTGTATTTAACCAAACTATACCCAAAAATTCAAGCGTTTTGTTAAGTTCACAGATACACCCAACAAAATATGTAAGTTCCCCCCTAGCATATACCAGAATATTTTCAAAAATATTTGATTGATTTGGATAATTTTCAGCTAGAAAGATGCACCCAATTGTTAGGCACATTTTGATACCAAATTTGTTGGCCTTTAGACAATGCAACGATAAGAAATTGTGCCATTGGTCAATTTGTATACAGACAAAAAAGTGGCACTAAATCTCACTGGCTTTTGCTGGTTTAGTCCATTAAAATTAACAAACATTATGCTACCGTGTCTTGGTGCACAAGATTATGATCTACTTATTGATTTTCTTGAAATGATGCCACACATAATTGTTTGGAAGATTCCCATGTCTGTGCACGGAAATCCACCAAGTAAATGTCTGTTAATTTATGGACAAAACCAGCCATAGCCAGTCAGATTTAGTGCCACTTTTTTTTCTGTATAAAAATTGATAAATGGCACAATTTCTTATCGTTGCATTGGCTCAAGGCCAACAAATTTGTTATCAAAATGTGCCTAACAATTGGGTGCATCTTTCTAGCTGAAAATTATTTAAATCCATCAATCAAATATTTTTGGAAATATCCTAGTATATGCTAGGGGGGACTTACATATTTTGTTGGGTGTATCTCAGTATTTCTTCATATGGATCATCAGGCACTTTCTTCAATTTCATCCTGGTGGACATGCCTCATTGCATCTGAGCAGGTCTGTATAATACAAACCCTTTTGCATATTGTAACTATTTTTTGCAGGATACATTTGAGGACTACCTGGAGATGTTTATCCAGTTTGGCTATGTCATATTATTCTCTTCAACATTCCCTATTGCCGCTGTGTGTGCACTGTTAAACAATGTGATCGAGGTACGCAGCGATGCGTTCAAACTGTGCAGTAGTATGCAGAGACCGTTTGGACAGAGAGTGCAGAATATAGGCACTTGGCAGGTAAGTTAACCCCCTGAGAACTACCGGCCGATTGGTCAGAAAGATGGATACATCATTTATTGCACCAATCAGAGACATTGTTTAAATAATTGTATCCCTGATAAAGATCGGGGTGAAATAGTTTAAAAGCTGTATCGTAATTGGTTATTCAAATGAGTATATCTTGTAATTAACCAATCAGAACCACTGTAAGATAGACAGGTAGACCCCAGGGGGTTAATAGTTTGATTTACAGATCAAATCTCTGGTGTGTGCAAAGTTAAACAATGTTACAGAGAAAGGTTGAAAGAGTTTATGGGTTATTAGAACTCTGTTTATTTGTACAGGGTGAGTCAAAAAGAAGTTGTACGGATTTGAATTTTTTTTCCTGAGAAAAGAAAGACAATTGACCTAAAACTCAAGCAATATTTTGACGAAAATATTCTTCCGATCATCTGAAAAAGAGAATGACTGAAATCGATCATTCCTATCCAGAGTTATAGCTATTTTACTAAACGAACCCATTTTTTTAGCTGTCCACCGATACGTAAAACAGAACAATATTAAGAAAATATTTAAAACTCATCATTATCATATCCGGAAGTAATTGTGTTATTCCTCATAATGCAAAATCATAGAATCCGTCAAAAATAGAAGGTTAAAGTCTTATTGTAGTCACTGATTATTTATATTAGGCACACTATTCCTACCTGTGTTTGAAACACCCAGGCTTTAATCTGATTTGAATATGAATGACTGTGTGTACAATTTGCTGCCCACATAGAGTGGGTAGATATCAAGAGAATTAAGCGTTCCGTGGACAGCTGAAAACGGGGTTCTTTTATTGAAACAGGCATAGCTCCTGATATAATTGATTGATTTCAATGATTTCTTTTGTCATATGAGCGGAATAAGTTGCTCTTTGAAAACGTGTCTCATTGGTTTATCAAATTTGTTTGGTCTATTTTTAAACAAATATTCATTCCTGTACAACTTCTTTTTGACTCACCCTGTATTAACAAGTAAGGCAAAATTAATCCAACAACCCTGTATTTTATGGGCAAACAGGCTTCAAGGTACATAGTGTCGTTCGGTCATATTTTGTTTTTCGATCTGTTAATATTTTGTCAGTATTCATTTCAATGTGAAGATTTTTGTCACCAAATTTTAAAAGAAATGGTCGGTCGGGCCTGTTGAACAGGTTTTTTCCCCACCGCCTATCCCTGAAGATCACGAATAGAAAGGTGCAGGTAGTGGGGCCTATGCTCCCTGAAGATCATGAATAGATAGGCTTTGAAATGATAGGCTTTGAAAGTTGGGAAAGGTTTCTGAAAAAATTGTTTTCTGTAGGGTAAAACTGATAGCCGCATGGAAAGTGTTAACTGACGGGCCAAAATTCTGGAACCTGTTACCTCGTGCAGTAAAAACGTCATCGAGTGTTAATACTTTTAAAGAGAGCCTCATGTTATATCTATAAAAAAAATCAATTGTAATCTATCATGAAATTCATGTTGCATGTTTAATCCCATTTATTAAATAGCTTTTTCATATAAATAAATAAATAAATAAATAAAATTAAAAAAAGTTAATGTGATCAAATGACATCGGAATTATATCGGAATTATTAAAATGTTTTCATGTAAAGGTGGTGCAACACCTCCTCAGGCTTTGCCTTTTGTTGCATCTCCTCCATCGTTTTTGTATTTTAATGGTTTTTTTAAATGGCTTGTTTTTTATGATGGAAATAATAAAATGAATGAATGAATGAGGTCCCAAAGTAAAGTATTTGAGTCTTCACAGTTGCAGACAAAACAACTGATCAGAGTCATTATCCTGATTCAAAACCATCAATTAAAATAGTCATTTAATGATACTGATGTTACTTGTTTAATTAAAAGGTTACACTTTACGACAATTTAACCATGCTTCACTCATTACAAATCGATCAATCTAGTCGAAGATCGTGCAAGCGAACCACTCACATGTTGCGTAACTATTGCGTTGGAAAAATATGTCATGCGTTAGTGGCATTACGCAAATTGTTTTGGTGTTCGAACTTGATAAAAGCATTATACATGGGGTTACTAATGTTTACGCGGAGCTACTTGGTTCTCCGTTAGTGACCTGCGCTAATCTGTGCGTACCAGTAAAGGACGGCATTTGATAGGGTCGCACGTATATCGTGTATATTCATGAGGTTTTGAATGGTTGCTATTTTTGCAGGACGCTATGGAAGTAATGGGAGTGATAGCAGTGATAGTTAACTGTGCCTTACTGGGTATCTCAGGTCAGATGGAGAGATACTTCCCAGATATGACTGCCACGCAGATACTTATGTTTATTATTGTCTCCGAGGTAAGACCTTTTGTTTTGGATATTGATTTGTGTGTTTTAAGCTTGATAGATTAATTTTAATAGCTTCTCTGCTAATAATTTTAATTCATTTTAATTCCGCAAATTTTATGATGTAAGAATTTTTTTAAATTTTATTGTTTGGAAGATGTCAAAAACCTACAGTATATGTAGTAATTTTCACGAGGGTTTTATTTTCGCAAATTTCGTGAGTGGAAATGAAAACATGATAATATAAACACGTAGAAATATTCATTTGCAATAGAGTTATAATTAACGTTGAAACCGTGACACTAAAGACTTGCACATTTTCCAAAAACTATAAAATCACGAAAATAACTGTACGGGAACATTACCACTTATATAGTAAGTAATACATATTGTATATGTACCCGCTTGGTGGTGTTGTCAAAAGAAATATGCCAAGGCCCTCATCAAAAATTTCCCAAGACACCCACTTTCAAAATGTTACCATTGGTTTTAATGGGACAATGATTGCTCAAGGTATGGTAATGGCCTGTAAAACAACAAGAAACAAAAACAAAAACCACACAGTGGACTTTGCTGTTTATAAAAGTCATAAGCTCCGTTCACACTAGGCGTTAATTACAGTGCGTTGCGGTGCGTTATCGCAACGGAGTTTCGAAAGTATTCAACGACCATTGCGGCAGGGTGAGCGACGCATTGCGCTAACGTTCTCGTATTTTGCCACATGGCGCTGGCTGCCATCGCATGCGGTGACCTGCGTTGACCCAGCGTGACCTGCAATGAAGTGCCGTACACAGCGGCAGAAGTAAGGCTGCTGCATCGCATCGCACGGCATATATCGCCTAGTGTGAACAAACCTATATTGGCAGCATTACATCGCGAACAGAGAAATAATTGATGCATGTATTTTTATATTTTGCCAACTTTCAGCATGTTATCCTGTCAATAAAGTTTGCAATAGCGTACGCTATTCCTGACATTCCACATTGGGTCTCACAGAGGATGGCTATGCTGGAATTCAACAGAAGAGAAGCACTCAAGGTAATAATGCCATGTTATTGGTTGGTTTGAATCAATGATGCACTTTGATTGGTTGATAGAAATTATAATAAGTTTTGATTGGTTAGAAAAGAAAAAAACTGCTGAAATCGAATTGGCTGATTGCCAGAGGGAACCCCAACGCATCAAGCTCTAACAAAAAGACCAGTGGGCAGACCAAAACCCATGTTATTGGTTGGTTTGAATCAATGATGCACTCTGATTGGTTGATAGAAATTATAGTAAGTTTTGATTGGTTAGAAAAGAAAAAAAACTGGTGAAATCGAATTGGCTGATTGCCTAGAGGGAACCCCAACGCATCAAGCTCTAACAAAAAGACCAGTGGGCAGACCAAAACAACACGGGCAGCGCAAATAAAAAAGGATGTCCGAATGACCTGGGAAAACAATTAGTTGCGCGCACAATGGCAACATAGCCGAAAAGAGTAGACGACGCTTGTCGCTAGAGAAGCGTGAGATTAATATTGGATTTTAAACACATGCCTTAAGGCTAAATTAAAAAGATCATTTGTCTCAAAGCTCCCGCGCGCATTAATTTATTGATGCGCATTAAAAATACAAAAATCTTAAAAACACTTTTTTTATTTATTTATTTTTTTCAAAAAAAAAAAAAAATTCCCAAAATTTCACAGATTTGTCAGATTTTCATTGATCACATCATTTTAAATACAAAAGGTCACTTTTACAAGGATTTCAATATTTTATATTTAAAAAAAAAAAAGCTTTAAAAAAAACGCATTCCGCATTAGGTTTTGAAAAACTGAAGAGCTTTGAGACAATTTTTTTTTAAAATATAGCCTTAGATGTTTTTCTAATGCTTCAATATTAATTATCTTTGATAGCTCAGTTGGTAAAGCATCTGACTAGCGAATGGGAGGTCCCGGGTCCAAATCTTCGACTATGAGGTACTGACAGAAAAACCATGATATCTTGTGAGACTCTTACAATTCCATTTATTATAAATTTGTTCTCAACTCACCAGAAAATGGAGCATGCTGCAATGCAGTGTGTTAAAGAGATCAAAGCTAAGGAAAGTGAATCTAACAGCAAATCTAGCAATAAAACAAATTCACCGAATGGTGGTTCTTCATCATCATCATCATCATCATTATCATCGGCTAAGACATCGGCATCTAAACCAGAGTCCACTGAGAAAAAGACAGTTCAACGCCGGGTCTGGCCGCCTAATATGACAGAGGCCGCTGCTAACTTCAACCTGTATGCCAATAGGGAAAAGACCCGCTTTGCCCCTAAGCCGGCGCCACCTAAGCCCGTGGAGGAGACAAATTCACCGGTCACGGCCACGGGAAAAACAGCAGACGAGAAGAAAGAGGACTGAAGTGAGACGCTATGATTACACTGGTTCCCATAACGACCCTCTTGATCTATAGATGCTGGGGTGAGGTTCAGAGAACCAAGGCCACTGATTGGCATGACACAAATCTGTGCAATTGATGCCAAATCTTGCTCAAAAAAACAAATAGCAAAACAACCGGATTGGTTGGCATGCCCTGAGATTGGTCACTGAAGTACCCATGGGGGACTGTAAAACCAGAAATGTTCGCGAATTTAAAATTTCACGAATCAGCAATACTGGCCTAATTCACGGCATACAAATTTCGCGAGTGTAACTTTGCAATGCACCGATACAAGGTAGATTAGAAATATCCGTGGCATGTTATTTTGGCGAGTTAGTGCTCCTCGCGAAATTAGCGAAATTTAAATGCATGCAAACATTTTTGGTTTTACGGTACCTGGTTTTGCATAAAATGCACGGCGCCCCGCCACAGTTTCAGTGAAGTGATGTTTCACTGTGTCATGTTCTATGGATTTGTGTGGTGATCGTCGTCGTCGTTCTATGAATCATGGCTGATTCCTTGTGACCCTATTGATGATGGAGCGCCATCTTTGTCTATTTTGTGACATGCGATGTGCAGAGATATCTCCATCCGGCCCTTCAGCATGTATAAAGTAATACTTCTTATGTACAACCTTTGGGCATTATACTCTAATATAAACATGTTCAAGGGCCAAAACACATCTATGAAAATCTTGTAAGTGCTCTTGCCCCTAACCATGTATAAAACAACACTTCCTATGGAAAACCATTGGGCAGTTTTATTTTATACATGCTAAAGGGCCGGAAATATCAATGATATGTGCTTTGGGATATGATGGAACAAGGTGATTTGTGATTATTTTTTTTGTTGCACGGGAATAATATGACATAGCCAAGTGTAGCTCCAAAGGAGAAGAATATAAGAATCGGACACACTTTTGCTTTGGTTATAGTTCACTGAAGTTGTTGTTGTTTAACAAATATTCATTAAAAGGCCCCCCAAAAATTGTTATGTTGTCCTCCACAGCTTTCAGAGAGGAGGGGCAGGCAGGCAGATTTAAAAAAAAAAATCTTTTACCAGCGGAAGCTCAAAGTTCAGCCAACAAGAAGTTGAAATCACTCTTAAGAGTCGCACAATATATGTTATAAACACTTAATTTAATATTCAATGCCATTTAAACTGTTTAAAAAAAATCTGGAAAAAAAAAATAAGAAAAAAAAAACTAAGAAAAAAACAAATAAGAAAAAAAACTGAGCTGCCCTAAATCCGACGAGCGGGCGGTCGAGGACAACATAACAATTTTGTTGTTGGCCTAAGCGTGCACCAAAATTCGGCCACAAGCCCGAGCTAGTTTGGTTGAAATTTGTGCAACGTATTGTGACGGAGATTATACATAGCATGTGTACTATTTTGAGAAATTTATCCAAACAAATTTGGTATTTTCTGTTCAAAATCTCTGGAAAACATTGGTCATACACGTTTTTAGGGAAGCACATTTGTTTATGAGTTTAATAAAGTACTCTGTTATTGGTGTATTCATGAACATTGGTGAATAGAGTAAAAACAATTGACAATCACTGATAAAAACTGTCGATAAAATGAAACAAGGCAATTTGAATGTGATTATTAAACAGCTGTGAATGTTTAACTAATGAAATGTGTGGTATCTGATACAATATTAAGCCACTAATATGTGATGCGATCTGTGAAAACCCGTCGGATGTCGCAAAATGTGAACTAGGGATTTTAAAGAAAATTAGTTTCCAATACTTTGTGTCATCATCTTTCATGACATTTAACCTCCAAAAACTTACTGAAGTCACTTTTATTATTAACCTTATACAGTTATTATATTGAATTATGTATCTTTTTTGGCCTGTTTTCATGATTTCTTGTTTTTTAGCTTTTGATAACATCACAATCATCATTCACTCATAACTTTTTTTGTAGCGATCATAGAAAAATGATCGAAACAGTTCTGTAATCAGCACAGTTTTAGCTTTCTTATGATATAAATATCTCCAAAATGAAATATGCCACCATGTGGCGGGTTTTCACAGATCGCATCACATATTGTATACTCAAATTTGTTTATAACTGAAATATATAGACGCAATATATAAAGATAAATATATTTATTCCAAATACAATGAAATATCATGATTCAGGTACACGCGAGAAGTAGATTATGTATAACTATAGAAGTAAAAAACAAACACTCAAAAAAGTGATTCCACATTTCGAACAGTTTAGGTATTGAATTTTGTGACTCATACTATACGGGTTGTATAATAGATGTGAGTTTGACATGGGTTTGTGTCAAGTTCAGTTTTATTTCTTTTCCAAGACAAGGGCCATTCGATAAGTTCTACCTCCTCCCTAATGACTTCGCTAGCCATTTGCATATGTTCGTGATTGTTTCTAACCATGTAAATATTTCATTACATTGTATTATCTTTAGTTACCCCGAGCTGCTTTCTATTTTTAGGATTCAAATGTGTAACTGCAACTCATTGCATTACAGAGAAAAGGGCAAATATCACACGCAATAGTTTGTGTATTTTTCCTTACCGTCACACCAAATCTGTCTGTATTTCTGACAGCACCAGACAAAAAGTAATACATGTATGAACTCCAGTAATCTATGGATGTGTAGCTCAGATTCTAAGCTTCAATCACGGACAATTTCATCTTGTATATCTTGTGTAAGAAATAGTGAAGTTATAGGGGAGTAGGTAGAACTTATTGAACGACCCTCGTAATGTGATGTTAAAAATGTAGCATCTTTCTTGGATTGAGGGAGTACATGTATAAAAGAAAATACACCTCATAATTTATTGAACTTTTACAGTATGATCTGATATACTGGCATGATAATTTTCCTATTGAAATACGAATTTCCAAATTTTGTTAAGTGAAAATGTACACATTTTTTTAAATTTTGAGCCTTTTAGTCCCGTTTTACTCAGTTTTTCAAATATTTCACCATTTTCCTATCTTTTAACAAAAAATCACTACCATGCCTGTATGTAATAATTTAATAGTCTGATTGAATAGAATAGGTTGATATTCGCTTTATAAAAGCTGTATCCCAGAACGGTCAAATGGGACCTGTCACGTCAAAATGGACATGTTGGAGGCCCAAGTCAAATCTGAGTTATTAGTATGACTTGAAAAAGCACATTTTAAGCTTTGAAATGAAATCATGTTAAAGGTAATCAGACTTTGTAATCGCACAATATAATTTGAAGAAAAATGTTCTTTCCAATTATTTTCTTTGTTATTTCACCAGATATATTGGCCTCTCTCTAAACTGTGTCCTTTTTTGACGTGACTTGTCACAAATGGGGGTTTGGGGGGGGGGGGGGGGGGGGGGGGGGAGGCCTTCCAGGATATGTGAGACGGCAGAAATCAGGATTAGATAGAGATATGTGTACATGATTCAGAAATGTATTATTGTATTTCAAATAAAATCTGATATTGTATATTTGCAAATAGATATTTATTGCTCAAAAGTAGTGTTGAAACACAAAAAACTATTTTCATAAATTTGCATCATTTGTATACCCCTTCTTGCATGTTCTCTACAGTACTTATATTAGATGCTGCTGCTGCTGGTGGGTATAGGGGGAAAGTTCTTGGATTAGGTTATGAAAAACCCCAACCCTGTTTTACGGGAAAATGGACCTCTCTGGTAGGGTTGCACGTTTGTTTTTTGGTGCGTTTGTTCCAAAAACAATTGTGAAAATGTCAACATTTTTTGCAAAAATCTTCAGAAAAATGTGTGGAAAAAAGGGTAGGTCGGGTCCTTAAGAACAGGTTTTTGGTTTTTCCTTTGCCTTAGGGCTATACATTACTGGTTGCATGTATCCAGGCAGGACTCAATAAGGGCATTGGGGAAAGTTCTCTGCTGCAGTGGTTCTTAGTAATTTAGCATGTAGCTTTACTATATATTCTAGTAGCCATACAGACAAAAAATCTTTAATCATCTCATTTCACATTTGAATTGCACCATACAAATTCTACTTTATAGATTCTATATCTATTCCCAAAGTTACTCTACATTACTCCATGTGACGAAAAAAGTATGCAACTCTCCTTGTATTCCCAAAGTTATGTATATATTTCAATTTTTTTAAATCTCTGTAAATATTTACATTATCGTATATGATGTTTAGTTTGAATATTTTGTATATGTAGTTATATAATCCTCACCAGATAAATTTGGTAAACTTTGGACAATTCATTGATTTCCCTATCGTCAATCACCTTAACATTCCTTCCTCTTGTGTCTAACTCTCTGCCCCCCCCCCCCCCCCGGTACCGTCACTCCACAAACTTTCAGGCCCCCATGCTTGTGTAAAGGAATTTGAAAGCACCCAATGCTTGTGTAAAGGAATTTGAAACCGCCCCCTTTTTGCATTTGTAAAAAAAGACTCACTTGTTACACCAAATCATGATTATTTGGAGGCTTAAATATGCCTCCTTTAGTTGCGACATCACAAGCCTTTTTTAAAATGTATCAACCTTTCAAATAAAACACTAAGCATGTGTAAGCAGGTGGTAATGTTGATAGTAAACATGGTAAGGCCAAAAAAAAATGTTGTGTTGCCCTCAAGTGCCAAAAATTTTAATTCGGGTCGGTCGGTCGGAAATCTTTTTTTTAATCTTTTTTTTAAATTTTCAAATTTTTTTTTCAATTTTTCTTTTTCAATTTTTTTTTTTGGCTGGCTGAAAAATATATGGTTTATGTCAAGACAAAATTGGTATATGCCCATATGTCAATTTAACTAATGTTTCTAGTGTGACAATAGTCTAAAAAACATTTATTTAGGCTTATTTATCCATTTCAAGCAAGAAATAGTAACATTTAGACACTTTTAATGAAATTTAAATCTAAAAAATGAGACCCTAGTTTTTACGATTTTAGGGTCGGTCGCTGAGGGCAACACAACTTCTTTTTTGTTGTTGGCCTAAATGAAAGCCAGTTGGCATGAAATTCACACAATCTCGAATGGAAGAATAAGATCGTTTAAATATGGCTGTGTTTTCTTTTGCTTTGCAGACTGAGACAGACTATATTTTTTCAGAATTTCTCTAACTTTTTAAACGAAAACAATTTTTTTTGTGATTTTGTGAAAGACGAATTCATGAAATTGATTTTTTTGCGATGGGTATCCGAAAGTTCTGGGAGTGCCGGTACCTGACACTGTCCTCATTCCCTGTGATATCTTACATGTGTTTTGATGCTGCAACATGAGTCTATATTGACTTACGATTTATCTATACATTTTCACTGTCTTAACAAAAACAAAAGCTATACAGAAATCATGCAGTAAGTAGCAAAAACTAGTATCTTGTTGTGGTAAGGCATGGATATTAATTCTTATATAAACTGTATATCAAAAACACTACAGTAAAATGTACATTATAGGTATATAAGATAGCATTTGGCAGGTGTGCATGTCACTGTCAGGTCTCACTTATTTGACTTGAGACTTTTCCATTGACAGAATATCAAAAAGGAAGGGAAATGGTTTATATAGAACAAATAATTTTAAAATAATTTTAAAATAATGTTGATTGTTTAGACATGTGTATGACAAATTATGTTTGTTAATCTGTGCAATATTTGAGTTCTGTCCAATCCAGTTTTAATTATTTAGTAGTGATTATGTTATATCTAGTGATTTGATTGTGGGTTTTGTAGATATATTGGATTGTAAATATATTGCTTTTTTCACATTTTTGCTACCTTCATTTTACAGTAGTGTTACTAGTGTTACATATTTGGTATAGGGTAAAGTTGCCAGTTTTCGGTCAGCGCCTATTTTCTGTCACTGGTCAAAATTGTGTAATTGCATCGGACGTCGCCATTTTAAAAGCAATACCGGGCATCAACTATGCAGGGTTTTTTTAGTCGTCAGTTTATAATGACGAAGTCATTTTTATTACACGATTTGGGCGAAGTGACCAAAAATAGGCGCTGACCGAATCTGCTGACTTTACCCTACTGGTAATTCAATTTATTTTATGTTTAATCAAATTGATTTAGGAATTGGACAATCTTTATTGGTGCTATAGGCATTTCACACACTGCACCATTTCAAATTCATGTAACTTGAGATCAATTCAATTTGAAAGTATATAGAGTGACTAGGCCAAGGGAAAAAACCCTGTTCTATGGGCCTGACCAACCCAGACTTTTTTTTTGAATTTGAGATTTTTTTTTACAAATCATTTTTTGAAAAATGTTTGAAAAAAAAAAAAAATCATTTGAAAAATTGTGGAAATTTTCGATTTTGATGAAAATATTAATGTTTTTTTGTGAAAAAATTCACTAACATTTTGAAAAACAAGCAAAAAATCCTACCATAAATGGTCTGATAACACATAGAACAGAGGTTTTTTTGTCCCATTATATAGATATGTGAAACTTTTGATGAATTATTCCAGTTTCATGAAGTTCATTATAGGCAAATTTGCTATGACATTGTTATTCAAAGTGCAATTTTCATTGACTAGTACCAGATATAGAAACATGATAATCAATATATCAAAGTTATAATTGCCAAATACGGACCAGAACATGTGCAATTCCTGTTCATAATTATATGTACATTTGTAATATTGCATGAAATGAATAAAATTTATGTGATTATTTGACATAATAGAAAACATGAAATAAAAGGAAAACTATGCCTTATGCCAATAGAATCATCTCTTAAATCCAATTTCCAGTTTCCTAAAATTGGACAATTGTTTGATTTATTTTTGTTCTTTTATGTTATTTTGATGGTTATTTAGAGGGAATAGTTGTAAATTACTAATTGTGTTAAGGTCTTATAAAGTCTGACCGGCTCGCTACTCGCCACCTTAATTACATATTTGACATTGTGTCGGTTGTGATTTTTTGAATAAAAGTTCAATTTAATTTTATCATTTACATAAGCTATTATGGCATGGATATGCATGCATTATTTCAATTGATATCTATTTCCCATTTCAAACCAACTGGGATTAATCTGGGGGTTGCTTGTGCATCCTATTATTGGTACTGCCTCATTTTATCGACGCTATTTTGCCAAAACCACCATGTGGCCCTTCAGTATAGAGTAATACTTCTTATGTATAACCTTTGGGCAGTCTGCTTTACACATGTTCAAGGGCCAAAAACACATCCATTAAAAGCTGGTAAATGCTCTTGCCCCTGAACATGTATAAAGCAACATTTTCTATGCATAACTGTTAGGCAGCTTTACTTTATACATGTTGAAGGGCTGGGAAAAAAGGTTTTGACAGAACAATAATCTTTTGCCATGTTAGTTCAAGGTGGATGTTCCGATCACTTTAGGTTTTTTTGCCCATAAACATATTTTGATATTAGAAGAAACCCCACATTTATCTCATTATTTCTGTAAAATATTTTGCGCAAGATAATTATGTTCCATTTTAGACGTTGTAGGCCAAAATGCAGTGAATATTAATGCCCAATGTGGTTTGCCACCCGGCCAGTTGGTGTACTATACTCAATGGGCAAATTTCATGTCACCTTGTGCTTCTAAAATAAGAACCATTGGAGTTATGTAACTCAAACTTTGGAATATGACTATTTTAAGGATGACCCTTCACACAGAATAGAAACACCGAGTTGAAAATTGAGCCAGCAATAAGAACACCTACCTTTAAGACACGCGCGAGTAAACAGAAATTTTCAGACCTCTTGATACACTTTTGATATCGCATAAAAGCTTGGCGAAGATTTTCGTTTACATTCTTCCCCTTGCTTTTACTTGATACTGGTGTTCAACCCATCAACGTCAGGAAGATACCAATTATGAATAAAGTCTATTTTCAGTAATTTCTTAACAGGGTTTGAAAAGGTCAATAACTCTTGCTTAAAACTTATAACTTTGACTATAATCTGGTAACAATTGTAAGATTTAGTCTAGTTTTGGCTTCCTATAGTATTGGCACTCGCATATTAACCACTAGGGTCTCTTCATAGACCTTCAGACCAGCCTATGTAGTGATCATACTGTATAATATCTTGTTTTAATTATTGGTTTTTAAAATGAACAGCGCTTTGAGGCCTCTGCTATTAGGCGCTCTATAAATCTCAGTTATTATTATTATTATTACTGTAACTGGTATGGGAATTTCAGACCTGATGGGACTTTTAATAATGCTGTAGAAGTTTGTATCCATTTTGTGATCTAATTATGCTGTCGTAATGAAATGCAAATCATTTTACTGGTTATTTTGAATGTGTTAATCTTTTTTTCTTTATTGTCCCATAGACAAATGTTACTTTTGTTATTGACCTAATCACAGTGGGTCCCAAGTTCAGAGAAAGATAGAACCTTGTTATTTAGTACCTCCACACTTCTATATCCCGATGGGCCAACACAATTTTCTACCCATTTTGTTAGATCCTCGGAAGGCAAGCCTCTCTCGCTGGACTGGGGTAGTAGGAGGATCTATTAAATAAATGTCATGTTAATTTTTTTTATCATATAAGATTACTCCTAGAACGAATGGCCTTGTGGTAAAAATTGATTTTTAAGAATGCAAATGCCTTTTACTCTTGCCAAATAACCTTAAATTAAGGGCCAAAGTTTACCGCTTTGTAATTGTCGAATTCCGCGTTTTTCCGCTTTGTAAATTTTGCATTTTTCTGTGATGTAATTTTCCCCAAGAAAGCTTAAAATTTACGATCTATAAAACCAAAATAAACATACTTTACAGAAAAACACATAATTTTTAGGTTTTATTACGTATCTTTTTTTAATATTTATATCGTTTTATTCAAGACTATTTATAAATGTTGTGTTTTGGACGTTTTTTGTGCATTTCCCCCCCTTTTTTCATCAAATTGTCGTTTTCCGCGTTTAACCTTAATTGCGCGATCAACGCGGAAAACTTTGGCCCTTACCTTAAATGTATTGTATACGGTGTGCAAAAAGTCTGTTTCACCCTTAGAGCCACCTTCCCCTGAGCATATCATCTAGTTGGTAGTGCGCCATCTGTTGACTTTTGCCTTGGGGCTACAGGCTGTTAGTAGTCTACCATTTGTTAAAAAAAGGATTTTTTTCATATATTCCTGTGAATTGTAGGAGCGGATTTTGTTGATTTTGACGTAAACCGCGGCTTTTGCATCACTAGTGGACGGAAACTGGGCAAATCAGAGATGTGATTTTTCAGGAAATTTCCTGATTTCAAATCAGGAAATTTTGATAGAAATTTATTGTTTTCAGGAAATTCTACCCTGCACAAAAGAATAGGAAAGCACATTCTTTCAGGAAATTTCAAAGCGTTTCAGGAAATTTTGACCATACTGAATCACATCTCTGCAAAATGTATTTCTGAGGTTATCAACCATAATGGAGACAACGACTTCAAACAAATTGGAAAGTGACATCTCTAGTACAGTTATCTAAAACAATATCCACTAACAAATTATTAACAAATGAATTGTGTAAGTTCAATTTAAAACATGTTAAAAAAAAAAATTCTTTAAGGAACTGACTTATTGCACACTGTATAATATAATGGGAATAGTAAATTCCTGTTGGGGGTCTAGTAACCAGGCATTGATTTGAAGAGTAGAATTCAGAACAGGAATGAAACAGCTTTTTATAACAGCAGCTTGATCATTTGACTGATTTTCACAAATAGGATTTTTGGGAATTTTGAAAAAAATTGTATTTTAGTAAGCTACAGAATGACATCATTTTTGAATGGAAAGGATCATTATTATTAAGCATATGTATTGAGGTATTAAATTTAATATTTTTAATAAAAAGCTAATCTATGAATCAAGGTTAGTTAATAAACTGGATATGGTTTCTTTGTTTGTCTTTTTATCCTTGTTCCGCACATATTGTCCTAACTTTTTATTTGGAAATATGCCAGTCTCGAAACTGATTTGATGCCACCTTAAAGGTATATTATGTGATCTTTCCAGGGAACGCCCTCAACATCGAAAAAAAAATAGAAAGCAGATTTTCTTGCAGATTTACATTTCTGATCATAAATCATGCATACATTCCAAGTTACAGGGCGATACGATTCTTAATTACTTCAAAATCATGGTTTTAGAGTGAAAATAAACTGTCAGAATCTGGACACTTTATATTTTTCACTCTAAATTCACTCTAAAACCATGATTTTGAGGTAATTAGGAATCGTATCGCTCTGTAACTTGGAATGTATGTATGATTTATGATCGGAAATGTAAATCTGCAAGAAAATCTACTTTCTAAAAAAAATAATGAATAGAGGGCGCCCTCTGGAAAAGATCACATAATATGCCTTTAATTTAACCAACCTTTAGAGGGGAGATTTTTAATTGACTGCTGTGGTAAATAGAGAGTATATGAACAATTACAAACAAAGATCACTGTTATTAAAATCTTTTATCTCTCCATTATATTATGAAATAATAACAACAAACACTATTTTTTTTTACAAAATCATTTATTGATCCCAAAATTGCATTATTCAAAAAACATGTAAATCATTTGTATTCAATTCAATACATCAACTGCACAAAAATAATCTTTGTGTATACACATATGTAATAGTATAATAATAAAATCTACCATTGCTATAATTCTAACAATGTTACTCACTACAGACTTCATACGATTTACACTCTCCCTCACCCACGCCCACAATTTAATTTCAGTATAATTCAAATTAATTGTTATTTGGCTTGCAACCCAGATGGAATTGAACACTAAAACACTTTCCACACGGCTATATAGTTTACCATACACAAAACAGATTTTTCAGAAACCTTTCCAAAATTCTAATTATCTCAAGAATTACTGAACCAATAATATTATTTTAATGCATTTCACATGGCGATTCCAAATATGGTAATACATTTCAATAATTCTGACATTTTTGAAACATTTTGTAAAATTTTGGAATGTCGTCTGCAGACGCCTGCCGCATGGAAAGTATTAACTTTATACATTAAATTTTGAAGAAAAAAATAGGGCACATATTTCATAACTAATAAATACAATTTGATAATCCTTTCAAGAAACAGGAAGATAGACTTGAGCTAAAATATTTAACATAAAAAATATGGTTTCCCGTAAGAACATAAGAATTTGTTGGTTTAATGCCAATCAAACTATCAATTTTTGGGCCTAATTCCAATTTCCTGCAGCAGAATATAAAGTATTTCCTACATCTGATTCCAATTCCCTTGAAAATGCTGGGGTTGCTACAATCAAAGCTAAACATGTACATGTTTATGGCAGGTATGGGTCTATATAGGCATCAATATTTTATGATTCATGTTCCCCATTGGGTGATATTCTCCGGATATTTCTCATTCATCCTACAGTTTGTAACCTGCATTTTGACAGAAAATAATTCCCCCTGTGATGTAATATTCAATTATAACTCTCCCAATTATCAGTGATGTAATAACTGATTATTACTCTCCCAATCATCAGCAACATCGACTTACAGCAAAGCTCGACCTTTAACAATATTTTTGGAGATGAAACCTATTTGTTCTATTATTGCTATAATATTATAATAGATCATAAGATTTGTGTCAATTCTATGAATCGTATGCACATAACAACTTGGACACAGGTTCTAAATCAGGAGTAGTCCTTCTAAAAGGACCCTTTTATTCTTTGATATCCCTTGTATATTCCCCAAACCCAAAAGTAAAATTGGAATCGCCTAATTGGCTAACATAACACTCAAGTTTTTGCCACAAGGTCCATTGATCATGCACAATGAGCACGCATTAAAAAAATCCTTTCTGGGAGGACTATTCCTCATTTAGACCAGGACTAAATTGTTTTGTGCATACGGACCTATGAATACATTAATATAAAGCTGGAAACACATTCTTTTAAAGGATCAAACTGAAAAAAAGGTGAAATTAAAAGAAATTTTGTTTTGGTCAAAAAGATGTATCACCTTTCTTTGTACTATATAGTCTGTTCGCTACCAAATTGGCAGATATTGCTAGGCTACATGTACCAAACAAATCCCAATGGTGCATGTCACAAACACTACCCTTTCAGACCAATCACATTTTAAAAGCTTCATAATACAATATCACAAGGCTATTTGTGACCAGTCACGTCAAAAAGGACATGTTGTCGGCAAACACAGTTAGAGATAGCGGCCAATATATTTGGTGAAATATAGAGAAAATAATAGAAAAAAATATGCTTCTTCAAATCATATCTTGTGATTTACAAAGTCTGATTATACCTTCAACATGGTATCATTTCAAAGGTTAAAATGTGCTCTTTCAAGGCTTACCAATAAAGATTTGACTCGGGCCTCCAACATGTCCATTTTGATGTGACAGGTCACATTTGGTATTGATTTTCCTATATTCATACACTCTCAAGTAGTTACAAACCAATCAAGAAGCATGAAACTAAGATATGCAGTACATTGAAAATGTCTGATTGCACTCTGCGTGCGCGACATCATGCACGCACCGCAGGCTCTGTTGATTAGTTGTTCACGCAGCTCGGGTTTGACGATTTTTACTGCAGTTATTCTCAAACTTGAACATATTTTTATCTGTTTGAAATTACATTAGAGAGAGTAAAAGTATGGAGAATATTTTTATTAGTATTGTCGTGTATGAAAAGTTAGACAAATTAATGCACTTGCGCCAAAATGTTAATATGCTTACAATAGCACTCCCCCGTGGGGTTGTGCCATTAGTCAAACATCAATGTGTGTGCATTGATTTGTCTCATTTCTTTGGGGACAAGACAAACGCATTCATTGACCTATAATATATCAGTAGTCTAAACACATACCTAGCAACTTGAAAAATATCATTTGACCAAAATCCTTCAGATAATGCGATGCGCGAGGCATTTCATGAAGTGCATTTATTGTTGGGATGCACTATTATAGAACTGCAAATCCCTGTCATAGCAACTGAGATTGGATGCTGTAGGCAAACATGCCTCCAGCTTTTCCATTTCATTTGGAAAGACTTCTTATAAGACTATATTAAAAAAACCTTTTGTCTCAAAGCTCCCGTGCGTGTTAGTTAATTGGTGCGCGTTAGAAAAAAAAGATTTTTTTATTTTTTGTTAAAAAAAAAAAAATCCCACTGATTTTTCAGATTTTCAATGATCACATCATTTTAAATACAAAAGGTCACTTTTACAAAGATTTCAATATTTTATATTTATAAATAAAAAAAACCCTGTAAAAACCTGCATTCCGCATTAGGTTTTGACAAACTGAAGAGCTTTGAGACAAAAGTTTTTTTTAATATAGCCTAATGATGTGTCTTTCTTTCATTGGGAGAAATAGCGGGAACAGACATATTAGACAATTTAAGTTCTGAACAACTCCACTCCTACAATTATCTGTGTGGAAACATCTCCATATGGATACAACCGCTATAAATTGTTTTGATGAGTGTATGTCAAATTCAACGGATGTGTAACACAATTTGGTCATTTTACTGAAAGATGGAAAATAAAAGAGTTTAAAAATAAAAGGGAAAATCAGAGTACAATCAAAGGTATTTTTCAATTTCATTTTTGTGGTTTTGATTTGTTTTTCCTACAAAGTACAACAAATTCATCAAATGTCCTCAAATTAAGTTGTAGTAAATATGATACGATTTACAAATTGTTTTTGAATAATAAATAGACATGGTAAAATCTACTCGGGTCGACAGGAGCTTCACTCTCAACACAGCAATCAATGCACATCGAATATACAATATTGTTTAAAAGTGATTTAATTTGGGAAAAAAAGGTTTTGCTCAGATATTCACAAAATCTGGTAGCAATAAGCGATGTGTGGTCATCAATCAATAAAAAAAAATTAAGGTAGTGATTTTTAAGTATTCAGAGATTTCCAAGGAAAAAAACCTGATTCCCCCAAAATTGCATAGCTTTTCCTGTTTCTAATACATATACATACACAGAACAAACAAACAAACTACTACAAACAAAACAGAGGAAAATGGGTATATCACATAGTTTTGTTGTGTTTAAAATGCTTCCAAGACAACACCTTTTAGTTGGTCTGAGCGAGATAAGTGATAGTAGCTCCTGGGACAATTGCAGACATACTTTCCGCATTTGAATAAGAATTTTCCCCTTATTTTATGACATCTTAATCATAACTTAGAAACAAGTACATACGATTGATAATTTGCTTTTTTGATCGGCAAGATAGTGCTAATATAATATAATCTAAAGAAATAATTTGAAAATAATATATATTTAAGAAGACTAGTGGTCCTATACTTGATGCTGATTCGCCCGTCCCATCCTCTTTTTCAGGTTTTTTGGGAGGCAAATATTTTATCATTCATAAATTTTGAAAATGTTTTTCTCTCAACTTATTGAGGATATTTCCCAACTTTTCTAGATAGTCAACTTTTTCAAAATAGACCAAACAGTGAGAAGCATTACTTTTGATGATGCTCCAGTAGAATTTTGTTAAAATAATTAAACTAACTTTGACATTTTGTAGCAGCAAAATCAGAATAAGTCCAAAAAATGTGTTGTGTTGCCCACAAGTGCCAAAAATCTTGAAGTTGGGTCGGTCGGTTGATTTTCCTTCTTTTTTTTTTTTGCTGACAAATATTACTGACAGACCTTGGTTCATGTCAAGACAAAATTGGAAAAATGTCAATTTGACTAACGTTTCTAGTATGATATTCAAGCAAAGTTGTTCATTTCCAGCAGAAAATAGTAATATTTTGACCATTTGGGTAAAATTTAAATCTTAAAAATAAAATAAAAATGTGACCTTAATTTGTTTAGCTTTTAGGGTCGGTCGCTGAGGGGAACACGTCCAATTTATGTTTTTGCCTAAACGGGGGTCTCAGCATCAAGTGTAGCAGTCTTAAGGATACAACTGATATGACACTACAGCTATCTTTAAGAATACCTTACCCTTTCGGTTTTTCATCTTATAGATGGGCCATTCCCATTAATTTACCCATGTAAACATATGATGGCAGGTAGAGTATTCTAAAGGTTCACCAAACTCGCGTCATATCAGCTTATTATAAAACGAGGTTGAATTTATAATTCAACCCCGAAGCAATTAGTCTCTCAGTGAGATCTTCTGATTGTCACAGCATATTGTATATATCATAGAACGAAGACAGACTGCACATAGAGATTATACCTTTTTCACCTAACTCTGCACGGCCGCGACAGAACATATTCCATTGATCACACCTTCCAATCACGCGCATGATTATCATGATTTAAGTTCCCATTAAACACTTGCCACGCAGCTATTAGTTTTACCATTGAAAGTTGGGAAGGGTTTCTGAAAAAAATTGTTTTGTATATATTATATGTATGCAAAAACATTTTTTTCAGAAACTCTTCCCAACTTTCAAAGTCTTATCTCAAGAAATACTGAATCAATACTATGCATGTTTGTACTTATCTTAATGCATTTCTCATAGTGATTCCAAATATGATGATGAATTCCAATAATTTTGACATTTTTGAAACATTGTTTGACATTTTGGAACAGTTGCCTGCTGCATGGAAAGTGTTAATCAAAGGGGATTACCAACACGCTCACATAAATGTTGCGTTGATCACTAAAATACGCTCCGACCTCACTGCATTGAGTTTAAATTGAACAAAGTATATTTTGAAAGAAACTAAAATTTATATAATTCTACACTCCTTTAAATCATATGGAAGAAATAAACAGATGACTATACAAATCTAGAGTTTGGTGTCACAACGCCTTATCTACAATGGCTGCCATGTGTAGGGTTACATCTTTACAAGGGTGCACCATATAGCACCATAAGGGTATACAGTCATCAAAAAAAGTAACTATACAGGTAATACATTGGCTTTTAACTCAATAATAAAGTTGTTAGAAAAATTTATATTCTTTAATATGAGATATTGCACGTCAGAATCGGTTGAATATTGAAGAGGTGACAATCCAAAATGTAAGGTAAAGTCACAATTTCATTTTCACATTTTACTTGTCAACACGGGAGAGATTATGACAGCATTGACATGTAGCGTGTGTGATCCATCGGAACAATACGGCCGACTCTCCAACCTGCGCATGGATCCCCAATTGCACTACAAACCGGTATCGATAATGTACCCCGTAGCTGGGTCGACGTGTAGAAAAGAAAAATTTGAAAATGAAAATCAGACTCTAGCTTACATTTTTGAGTGTCACTACTTCAATAATCACCCAATCCTAGCGTGCAATATCTCATATTAAAGAAGATAAATTTCTCAACAACTTTATAATTTAATATTTTTAGGTAGGATATATATTTTTAGAGTTAAAAGCCCATTTATTACCTGTATAGTTACTTATTTTGATGACTGTAGACTATGACAGCTATTACAGATAGTGACTTTCTGAACACTAGGTATCTATACTTAAAGATCATATTTGCAATGAGGTACATTGAGTTATTATCAATTGCTCTGCATGTTTATAAACCACCACGTATGTGACCCGATCAAGCCGAATGAGTCGTATGTCGGGAATATTGATTTTGAGTTATAATAGGTAAAAAGAAGTGACAAATTCTTACGTTTTACTTTGTTTTCTCTGTTGTTAAACTGTTTCTAACTTTAAAACTGGAAGTCAAATGTTGGTGAAAATTGAGTTAGACCCTGGCCATATTTGGACTTAATAGGTTTTTCCCCTTCAGTCTATCAAGTTAAAGTGTGTGAAACTCTTCCCTGTCGGCAGTTTTTCATCTGGAAGAACCTAGTATGGTAAAACCTAGTCTGGAAAAAATATGGGAACAGTTTTCCTTTTGTTTCTCAAATTTGCATTCAACAGACTTGCAAGGTTTTTCCAGATTACAGGAGTTATGTGGAAAGCATATTCAAAGAAATTGTTTGTTTGTCTGTCCAAAACAGCATCCAGCCTGTCAGTTTTTTCCTTCATTATTTTTATTTTTATTTTTTATTTTTTACTATATACAACAACAATAAATAGTTACGATTGGAAACAAGTACATGTATCAATTTGTGTAGAATTTTGAATCTATTTGTCATTGATTTTATAACTTATTTTGAATAAATTATGCAACAAACAGTCTATTTCCTTAAACACTGGATTTTTTTGCTCTGTATTGAGCAACAAATGTCCCTCTTATTGATACAAACATTTTATGACCTTAAAAAAGGATTTGGCATTTTGTGATCACATAAAATTCACACTTGAATATAACATTAAGTTTATTGTCTTAAGTCTCTGATTTCAGCATATATGCTGGATTCGGGGCATTTTTAGCCCAGTGGAGTAGGCGATACTCAACCTAGTGGAAAGATCCATCCCATGTACCTGAAATAAAAGAACATCCCCTGATCCTGAGACTTTGAAACTTGAGAGCGGCTTTCCTGTCAACCATTTATGACAATTACGTCTCATTATTAACAAAAATTGACTTTAAAAGTTCAAATTGATATCAGCAAGAATCGAACTCAAAACCTCTGTATCCGCTGCTCTAGCCATATGTCCAAAAAGTAGAACCAATGTATGCTAAGGAAAGGTTCAATCCACGCTTGAAATAATGTACTTGGGAGAGGTGAGCAGGTATCATTTTCAAAGTTCACCGACTCCAATAATCATAATGGCTGATTTAACAATACATGGAACACACAATTTCACTCATTCCCTTCTACAATAGTATAATGCAACTACTAAGAACAGCAGTATCATTATGGACAAAAACACACATACGCACAAAACATAAATATAAACATAAATATCATCCTTTAAGTATACATATGCCCACACCCATTCATATATTCTATATCGCCTATCATACATACATACTTACAAAGCTCAATGCTCATTCAAAGAAGATTTTAAAGAGAGCGCCACAATGCATTACATTTTTGCAAAACGCCGTCATCTGGGTTCCCATAGACATATATGCACAAAATCATGACTTTATAGCGCCATCATCGTTCGAGCTTTTAGATTCTTGTTTACATCGATAAATAAATTAGTTCTCAGTGTTCCCTTTTCATTATTTCTAAATAGCTCGACTAGTAACCGACTTACTCACTGTTATTGGAAAGCCAAAAAGACAGGGGAACCATCCATTTTCTAAATATGTGTCATGCGTGACAGAAAGCCACGATATCGATATCTCGGGGGGAAAAGGTAATGGCGGCAGCCATGATGGGTTTGATACGAGTATCAATAAGGGGGAATTCAAATGCATACGTGGGGGAAAATCTTGAGTTGGCGCAATACATTGTGGCTGCGACGTTAAAATCTTCGTTGATGCTCATTGGTTAATACTTGGTTAATAATATACATGTCATATCACCGATAGGAGGGGACCGGATTCTGTTTGACAATAGCATTAGTCTCATTTATGCAGTCATCAGATAAAATCTCCGTCCCCTATCCTTCGAAATGTACACTTAATACATATCATATCAGCGACAAGAGGGTACGGATTCTGTTTGACAACTGCATTAATTCAATTTGCACCTACTTAAGTACTTTATATTATGTTGGTCGGCGCTGTTGAATTTAACACACCCATTCACCACAACTGGAGTGAAACTTATCATGGAGTGTCTATGGAGCGCTAATATTTTTGCCAGCCCATTTATCAAATATTTTCTGTAAACACAGTTTCAGAATATCATTGTAAGATATATATTGTAGAAAACCTGTTTCAGTAAATAAATTAGTTGAGACATCATCATTCACTCCAAAAGTAATCTTTCACTCCAGGGAGTAACTTGGAACAGCCATAATTGACCAATCAGGTGACAGAAATCCAATCTATGACATCACACCGACCAACAGAATATCACCTCTTTACAGTTCAAATTATAATATATTTTTCAACCGATGGTCATTATGTGGCAGATACAATTGAATAGGCATTTTAAAAAAATGTGTTTGACAAAATATGGCCAAGATATTTGCGTCAATTAATTAAGTTTATTTTTGCGGTAAATTTAAATTTAATTTAAATTTCTGACCCCCTCTCCCACTGTCCAAAATTAAAGTAGCTATTCTTGTATTGCATCATAGCTAGTTAATATAGTTACGATACATTACAGCTGGCCATGTAATACCAAACATATTTTATATGCCTATTTTATGGAAACTTCTAAAATATCACATAATATCATATGTAACATTATAATAAAATTTATTCAATTCAGTACATTAAGTATATATAACTATATACTTCAATAATAATAATATATAATAAGAAATATCAGAATCACTACTAAAGAAATCCTAGTTTCTCCTAGCCCTGCCATGCCCATTATAAAACACCTTTAATACACCCCCATACAAACACATCACCCTTTAAGGGTTTAGTGCGATATAGTTCAATCACTTCGAAATTGACAATCCTCCACACAGCAACGAATTAACAGAGAGGAGTTTGGTCGAGCGTAACGCACGCAGTATAGCACACTTTGCATCATGTGCGTGATGCGTGCATATGCTAAAATCGCGTGCGTATGATGCTTGGATTACTGTTGCGTGCGGAGACATAAAAATGCATATTTCTCGCCAATTAGGAACTGACTGCACCATAGGAATCCCTCATACCATAGCTGCCCCATGTGAGAGATATTTGGTAGTTTAGTCTGTGTAGAAGTCTTATCAACATCTAACAAAGTGACAGAGGGCAGCTACTGCTGCGTAACTATAAGAGAGCTCCATTAAGCAATAGCTGCCATGTCTGACATTATTGTTTTCCAATGTAAAGCTTTTAAAATAAATACCTTGAAATCACATAGAGCAGCTGTTGTAGATGAGTAGTCTTGCACTAAGCCCTCGATATTATCTTCCTACCACTACGAATCTGGATTTCTTTGGAAGTTTTAAATATAACTCTCGGAAAGAAAGAGTCTATATCTTTATATAGTACAAAATACATATATTTTTTTGTTTTGCTATATTTATCCACACACCTTGAACAATTAGTGACGCACTTTGACAAAAAAACCAAAACAGGCGAGATTGCCATAAGATAAACACTTTTCTGTTAGAAAAACATCCTATAGGGCAGTCTTTGTTGTATACATCCGTTTGTGTAACTCATGTTCTGATTTAATTTGTTACATTGTTTTTAATGCATATATTACTGCATTATACGGCTTTGTGAAATGTCCGATATTATTATATAATGATCGGCCTTATTTCAGCCATGTGATATTTTTTACTATCATATGGCTTGAAATTACTTGCGTGGTATCATTATATAAAACAAATATCGCATGTCTTTTGACCGGGCAACAGTAAAACTATATCACTTGACCCAATTTGGATGGTTTCAGTACACTCGGCTTTACCTCGTGTAATGAAAAAGTCTTAAATTTGATCTTGTGATACAGTTTTTATTATATAATGATAGGCCTGATTTCAGTTTTGTGATATTTTTTACTACCATATGTCTTAAAATTAATTGCAAGGTATCATTAAATAAACCAAATATTGCAAGCCTTTTACATGCCCTTTATTACTCAGCTCAATTTGGATTGTTCTATTAAACTCCAAAATGTGACCGTGTTATATAGTTTTTATTATCATCACACTCTCAGGCATTTAATATTTGTATCATATGAATCAATTGAAAATACAATAATTTAGAAAAGGTTGCTTAGTAATTCCTTAATCTGCTAATAATAAGGCCAAACAAAAAATTATTTGTGTTGCCCTCATCTGACCGGGTCAAAATTCCGTGAATATGGGCTGGGTATTTTTCTTTTTTTTCAAGAATTTCTTCTTCTTTTTTCAAGATTTTTTTTCAAGATTTTTTTTTCAAGATTTTTTCCTCCCTCAAGATCTTCCAATCTGTGAAAATTGCAGAGATGGGCAAGAAACCAAAATATTCACCATTGGGTTGAAAATACATCCAGTAAGCGTTTTCCTTAGTATCGTCACACATGTTGACTGAAATAATAGGTATAAAATCGTTGATTTGGTAAAATAAAAAAATAAAAATAAAATTTAAAAAAAACGGCCGGCCGGCCTTCCCGATTTTAGGCTTGTGAGGGCTACACAACTATTTTTTTTGCCTAAACCTTGTCCTGAGATCTTTGGGTCAATAAACTACAAAATGAGCATTACAGTTTCCTGCAAAGAGTAGTCCATTATAATCATGGGTTCAAGTGTATAAAATGATGTCCCGACCAGTCTGAATAAGAGGATAATATTCGACCTATAGTTAGTTTTCTGGTCATATATATCAAGTAAAGTAAAGATGAATCTACAATATCATGTAAATCTGATGTGTGTGCACAACTTGGTATTTCTTAGATCAGAGTGAAAATGTTCAGTGCTGCTGCTGAAATAGGGCATGAATGATTATAATACTGGACCAAAAAGCAGACTGGAGAGTTAGATTACAAAAAGCAAAAAAGATGAACTTTCAGCTTTAAACTGTGGGTGGTATGTAACTAAATCATTGGCAACTTTGATGGGCTCATTTTAATATAAAAAATCACATGCAACTCGTCCAGGTTTTTTGTCAAAGTGGGTCACTTTCATGATGAGTCCTCAACCCCCTGGGCACTACCTGTCTTTCGTACAATAATTCCCATTGGTCAATTACATGACATAATCATCTTGATGACCAATTACAGTTTCGCTTATAAATATTTTAAGCTAATATTTTTTGAAAATTGTAATTATTCTAACAATGTCTCTGATTGGCACAATATTTGACACATTCTAAATTTCAACCAATCGGCAGGTAGTTCTCAGGGGGTTTAATCAAATCAGATCAAACCGGGCATCAAACTAATGTAAAGTATCAGCCAGAAAATATTGCATTATGTTCCACTGCCTAATCACTTTTACACCACTGATTTATTTATTTGCCGGTCATAAATTCTCCAATTCCCAGATCAGGCAGGCCAGTGGTCATGCTCTAATACACTCTTTTGATGTAAATCCTGCACATGCATGACTGTGCTTTTATAGTTAACAACGATGGCAGATTAACAGTCTCAAAACAGACACTTTATGGCCTCAGGGTCTTTGGTCTGTAATACTGTAAAAGCTGAAATATTCGCGGTGGTTTTATTTTCGCGAATTCGCGCAAACTCTTTTTCCGCGAAAATTATAACACGCGGAAATATTGTTTTCGACATTCAAGCAGTGCATCCAGGCGGTTGCCCGCGAAAAAAACTATTCGCGAAATGTCTTTGATTTACAAATCCGCGAAAATATGCGTACGTGAAAATATCAGCTTTTACAGTACGAAAGTGTTAATGCAGTGGAAGTGGAACATAAACATGAAAAATTGAAAAAAAATTGAAAAAACAAAACAAAAACCCACTAAAAATAAAGCTAATGCGGGCCTAAGCATGAAATGTACAATTTCTAATACTAATTCCATCATTTATTCCCAGACCGCTTCACATTTCAATGCCCAGTTTGATCTGCTTTGCTAAGAAAGCATCACATAATTAAATACAACACACATGCTTACATCACGCTCGACATCAAACGCCTGGCGTAGTCGTCTTCCCATCTTTAAATATGGTGTGGTCCTCGTCATCGTCCGACAACGACAAATCGCCATTTTTGGTGAGTTCGTGATACTCGTATTCTTTGCTCGGCAATTTGGTGAGCGGGTCGTACATCGCGGACCCGCCCCAGCAGCAGAAACCGTTGTCCCGCGCTTGCAAGGTGAAGAAGACGATTAAGAAGAGTACTACGGCCAGGACACAGAGGAGCACCACCCAGGCAAACAGAAACAGACTGTCTAACTGGACGACCTTCACTTGGACTAGGATGCAGTACAGGTCTCTCTTCATGTAATCAAACTGACACTCCATGCACTCCTCCGGGCTGGCGCTGAGGCACGTCTTGCATGTGTAATGGCACTGTTGGCATGTATTCAATACAGTCTTATTTTGAGTCAAGTTGCTTTGGAGGAAGAAGCCAGGCTGACACGTGTGCGGGCCGTACGTTTTCTCCCGGGGATGGATCTCCGTCCCGTACAGCAGCAGCTCCCACTCCACCAGTTTACCTGAGATGTTAAAGGAGCACAAGAATTCGCGTGATGGTCAGGGTGGAAACGGCCATCAAGAGCCATGTTAGTAGTTGCAACCCACCACCGTTCCACACCGAACTCGCCCTGGACGGCACACACTCGGTCATTATAGTATTGTTGAAAGTGTACAGGATGAACAGTTGTTGACCCCACGGGCAGGAGGCGGGCCCGTCCCGGGGCAGTGTAGGGGGCAACTCTGTGCCGTAGAATATGAGAAAGCAATCTTCTAGTAGACCTAAGCAAAGGAAAGAGAGCAGGAGGAAGGAAGTTGCAGAGGAGGGGAGAGATGCTGTGATGTGTCAACAAACAAACAAAATGAGCAGGCAAAACATGCAATGTAGTGTTAGTAACGTAGAGTAATATGGTTCTCGGTTGGTTACTAGCCAATCAGTGCAATTAGCATTAATTGTTTAATTTTAGTATAAAGCCCAACATATAAAAGCTTTATAGGGAGGCGAAGCATTTTTGATATACATGTATCCGGCAGTTTAATTCTATGAAAAACATGTGTCAAATTGGTAAAAGGCCTAACCAAAATACTCTATTTCTTTAAATGCCAAAGCCATCAAAGCTTTATCAAATGAATTACAGAAAAAAAACTACGGAACTGGTTTTGCTCTTAAGGAGTATTGGAAGGGGACAATAGGAAGTCGCTTGCCATTTGCCCACTGTCAAATTTGGCCAATATTGGACCACATTATTTGTTAAAGGTTCTATCACAAATTCATCATGGTATATCCTTCCAGAGAGACCCCCCACCTCCAAGCATTGCCTGTGTGCTCATAACCTACTTGCCTACATGATAGGCCCAAAGATGGCATCATAAACATATTTCCTGTTAACAATGCAAAAATGCTAATTATTCTCTAGTGAAGTAACAGGGGCCACTAAGGGCAAATGCTTGTGAAATAAAGGCATGGGCAAATTGAAAATATATTCGTAGAAAAACACAATCAGCACTTTTCTATCAATTTGGCACATAACATGCATTGATATAAGATAAGATAGCGCTAAGAGATTGGAACAACTTCATTTGTTATTGAAGAAATATTTTACCGGAATATAATCCAAAAAAAAATAAGAAGGTATGTTTTCTTCCACAAGGTTGACTATATTTGAACCGAGAACCATATTACTTGTTCCAAATGACCAAACTACATGATCAAGCCTGCTTATATTTATTTACAATTAGTTGCCATTTTTTTACCTGTGCTCAAATCATGCAAACATTTATTTATTTAACTGAAAAAAGCCTCATGCATTTAAAATCCCAATACAAGTATATGAATTGTGTTCATCCATCCACAATGATAACTTCAATTCACCCACATGAAGAAAGTTCTACCTCAAATGATATTAATAATTGAACAAACACTACAGGATACACATATGATGGAGCTCGCATATTAGTTAGCACTTTCCACACGGCAGGCGTCTGCAGATGACACAAATGTCACAAAATGTTTCAAAAATGTCAAGATTATTGAATTTCATCATCATATTTGATATCACCATTGAAAATGCATTGAAATAAGTACAAACATGCCTAGTATTGGTTCGGTAATTCTTGGGATACGGCAGGCGACTGCAGACGACGTTCCAAAAAATTCACAGAATGTTTAAAAAAATGTCAAGATTATTGAATTTCATCACCATATTTGGAATCACCATTGAAAATGCATTGAAATAAGTACAAACCTGCCTAGTATTGGTTCGGTAATTCTTGGGATAGACATTGACATTTGGGAAAGGTTTCTGAAAAATCTGTTTTGTATTTTGCGAAACCAATAGCCACGTGGAAAGTGTTAAGGCGTGTTCATCGCACACCAGTTGCCTACCGATATTAAGACCCAATCATCTACATACTGCCTATGAAGGTTTGTTCAATTATCTGATAATAATATTGAGACAGTTTTAAATTTGACCACATCTATAAGCACACGGTGGATATACATTTTGAATGTCCATTTTCATCTATATACTTGCCTTTTTAATCGCCTTTGCAAAAACTCCTGAGTAATTGTTGAGGGTTATTTATAATCTAAGAGAGCCGACTTATTTATTTATGAAATATGGTAGTAGTTTGAATATAGCTTGTGCAAACTTGATTTGTACATTTTAAGGCATCTCATCTCCAGCCACTTGATATCATTTGTTTGTTACGAAAGTTTAAGCAATCCCCATTGGTCCTAGGAGAAATTGGCGACATTTATATGAGACAATATCAATCGAGGGGGAGACAATATAAATTGGTTCTGCAGTGCGTCTTACTGCGCTTCTCCTGCACGCTTATGTGGCGCAATACGCTGGCGCATGGTGTAATCACTGAGGGATTGGATGGAATGTCTGTGGGTTATTCGATATTCATACACTCTTATTAGTAGTGTCGAACCAATCAGAAAGCAAGAAACTAAAATATGCGGAGTGCATTGAAAGTGTCTAATGCACCCCTCGTGTGCGCCGTTTAATTTGCGCACCACACGCTTTGTTTTGATTCGTTTTTCAGGAATTTTGGGTCTAGCGATTTTCACTGCATGTTGTTATTCGTTTTTACATTAAACAAAATTATGCTCAAATTGTGAATTTTGATGTGTATAGTGTCGTGTATGAATTAGGTCAATATATGTGTATGTTTTGTTTCCCAAAAAAGTAGAAAAATCAATGCACTTGCGCAAATGTTGATATACTTTATATAGCACTCCCCCTTCGGTGTTGTGCCATTATTCACACATCAACATCAGCGTGCGTGCATTGATTTGTCTTATTTCCCCTCGAAAACAACACATACGCATTTATTGACCATAACTAACCGGGGTAAAAGTGGACAAATGTGGGCAATTAAAGGTACTAATTTTATTACATAAATTTCCTAAGTATGACTGTTAAAAATGAGAATAAAGGTATTGTTGTTTAAATTGTCTGATACAAGTGCATTCGGTAGTGATATTTGTTTGCGTAGAGAAGAACTCTGTCGCAATTAAAATAATACTTTGCCCACATTGAAGTCAGACGATATAACACGGGTACGGTCTAAAACAATACCTTTATTCTCTAAATATAGTTCATAATTCATAGAACTAGAAAACATCAATCATAGTATTATCTTTACCGTTACACTCCATAAATAAGAGTATTTAATAGTTTTAGCCGAAGATCAATTACAGTATAAGTGCTAATTTTTGCGCAATCATTTCTTCCCGCCATGCAGATTTTCAACTGTTTTGTGTGTTTTTTAATTCACGATTTGTAGTTCCATCACAAAAGAGGCAAAAGAAATATATTTGTATGTTATTATTTTCGCGGTAGCTGGTTTGAGCATGAAAAGCGCAAAAACAAATGTAGCACGAAAATTGCCCCCTTTACAGAATGTTGACCAGCTTTACTTGAATGACGGTGGTCAGACCTAGGGAGGTATTCATAGACAAATCAGGTTTGCACAGATCTTTATTCTACTATCATTTATGAAAAAGGTTAGTCAGTTCTTAGATTCTCAATTAGTGCTCAGCATGCACCACTAATAATCAGTACATAGATGAAAATGGTTGTTAAAATAGATTAACTTTTTAAACACCCTGTATGAGACGGAATACTGTTTTTTTTCTTCACGACTTGTTATCATAATGAAACCATTTGCGGAGTCAAATCATAACCGTCACTTTTTGCAACAATAATAGTTAAATCATCAAATTATCTTTGTTAACAGTTTTCATTAGCCACTCCCGTCATCCAAATTGTGGGTTTCAATCCTATATTTCTGGTTTCGTTACCTCCCCCTTAATTCTGATTCCCAATTCATTTCTTTATATATGATGCATGCTCTGTTTCACAAGAAAAATGACCCCTAACTGTAAATGATCCTTTACTGGATTCCAAATAAGGCGCAACTTTATGATACCCTTAGCAGCATCAAATCATTGAGTTTTCATCTCTTATGATGTCTCCTAAACAGAATATAAAGCACAGGGCAGCAATTGTTCCCTACATTTTGATTCACAGGGTAAATAATAGCTGCCTTGATGTTTATTCTGTATTTGGCGAAATATTTGAGCTATGTTGCTGCTAAAGGTATCTTAAAGTTGCTCCCAATCAGCATGCGTTCATAACCAACAACAATCACCATAATATGAATTTTTGACAACATGCTTATACTGGCACATCATTTTTAGACATAAAGGGCTGTATTCTCGTACTAAACATGGTTTTCGCTTAAAACCGTGATTAACTAAAACTCACATCTAAATTAAACGCAAGTTTATCTTTTAAACGACGTTAAAGGATGTGTTTAAAGTCAAAGTTAAACGTGTGTTTAGCTTAAAACCGCGTTTAAATATTTTAGAGAATACGGCCCAAAATGACTTTTATCTAAAGTTCAATACAAAATAGAAAATCTGTAAACATTTCTATTAGAAAAAAAGAATAAATAATGATCTCTCAAAATCAATTTTAATATTCTCAAAAAGGTTGGATTAGGAAATAGAAATAACATAAACTGTTTAAGTTGTTACATTTTAGAAAGTAAAATGTGTTATGTTAAGCAGTCGATAGAATTTAATTATTTTTTTGTTCACTGTGTTGGGAACCTATGTAACTTTTGTCCATTCAAATTCTTTTTGAATTGGCGCAAGCATGCAATGCAGGGCTGAAAATATTTGGAATCCATGTGCAAAAACTCATCTACATGTGGAGTGTTACACTGTCACTAAATACTAACATAAAATTGAGTTAATTGTCTAAATATGGAGTGTTACTGTCAAAAAATACTAACATAAAATTGAGTTAATTGTCTAAAAATGGAGTGTTATTGTCAGAAAATACTAACATAAAATTGAGTTAATTGTCATCTACATGTAGTATTCTGTGATATTTCTTCACAGATAGATGGAGTGTGCACCAAATGGTACTACAAATTGTTGGTTACATGAAGGAAAAGCCAGACATTTAGTTTTCAACATTAGTAGGCAAAACGAACTACACTAATAACTATAAGCACAACATGTATCCTCACAATGAAATATAGTCCATCGCTTAGGCCTAAAAAAAAGGTTTGATTGGCGTAACAAAGAAAAAAAATAGGGTAGGTAGGTCGGATTTTTAATTTTTTTAATTTTTAAAAATCTATAAAACGTCTATGAAATGTTATAATACCAGCACACATATACCATACAGACATAAACAAATGGCACAAATACACATTTTCACTGGGTTTTTTTCTTCTTCTTTTTCTCACACAAAAAATGATTTATTTATTTATTTAATTTTTAAATGAAGAAAGAAAAAAAAATGTTTAGGGTCGGCAGTAAAAATAAGGTCGGTCGGGTTACGCCAATCAAACATATTTTTTTAGGCCTTTACACAGCTCTGGGAGGTCATACTTAAAATGATCATGGAATGTTCATCATTGTTCTCAATATATTGACCCTTCACTTGTTAAAATGCAATATCAACTGTCAGTTGGATCATAGGTCTACAGTTTGATCAGTTCCAAATTGGCGATCCCGTCACAGCAGCGAATTAATACAGAACGGTGTCGGCGCTCGTGAATACAACAAGCATACTGTGCATCACATATGTGATGCCTACGTTTAGCCAAAATTGTATGTATGTATGTATGGCCAAAATTATGCGTGTTGCTTGGATTATATATGCGAGCGGAGAGATAAAAAAAAAAAACGCACATTTCTCGCCAATTTGGAACTGTAGTCATTTGTAGATGTTCCAAATGAAGTCAAAACAGGGGCAGATGTGATCCAGATAACTGTTTCTCCAGCGACTGCAATGTGATATGTTAGGCACAAAAAAAAAGTTGACTTGTCATGGTCGTACGGTCTGATTTTTTTTGTTGTTGTTGAAAATGTTTGAAAATGTACTGCACAGAAACACGTTTTAAAGATTTTTTAAATTTTTTTTGGTTTTTTTTGTTGATTTTTTGATTTTTAATTTTGGTTTTTTAAACAAGCAGATACTACTCAAAAACAACGTTTTCATCTTTCTTTATTGTTATGTGCTTCTTTCAATTTTTTTTTCAATTTTTTTTTCTTCAATCTTTTTATAAAAAAAAATAAAAAATAGCGACCCTAGATTTCCGAAAATTCGGTCGGTCGGAAAGGGCAAGTCAACTCTTTTTTTTTAGGCCTCAGGTCAAGTTAGTGGTCAACTCAAGACGATTCAGGTCGCATGTCAATGATTTTACGTAAGTCAGTTTCATCAAATCCCACTTAGGGAACCTATATCGTTTTTATAATCATAGTTGGGGGGGGGGGGGGGGGTCAAAGTCATGATACAAGAAGAGATAGATGTATTCACCCATCAGAGATCGTGATGCAATGGTGAAAATGTGTGGCAAATGGATGAGCTGTTCAGCAAGCTTATTTCTTATGTCAAAATCAATGTTTTTCATGCTAATGTTCTAAATCTGAAGGAAATGGGTATTAAATTGCAGCATAATAATTGAAGTGTCACCATTCTAAAGTTTTTAAATCCAGACATTGATGCTGAAATGCATTGTAACAATTGACTGTCCGTGCTCATGTTTGCAAGCAAATCATTAAATTGATGTTGAAATCCATTACAATTTAGGTGTCAGGATGTGAATGTTTGTCAATCCAGATATTGATGTGAAAATGCGTTACCATTGAAATGTCAAAATGCCAATGTTTGTAAACCCAGAAAATTGATGTTGATACGCGCATCAAGACAAGTGAAGTGTCAAAATGCTTTATAGAGTTGTAACAGGTATTGAGTGGGATATTTGTCTTTTTTCTTTGTCTTTGCCGACAGTGTTCAAGTCAAAATGATGAGATACATGCTGTGCTTGGCTAGTTATGAAAGTGCCAACGGTACCACAATTTAGCAAACCTCTATATTATGTGCACGGACACAAATGCAAACGTACATACAGATTGTAAACACACATCACACATACACACAATTCAAACTGTGCCATTTTGAAGAGAAAAATAATGCTGCATTAGTTTTGTTATCAAACTATAATTCAAATGTGTACAAAGAAAGAAGGAAATGAACAAAAAGTTATGGAAGAGTTTGCCCGAGTTGAATTTGTTCTATAGTTTATATCAGTTTCAAATTGTGAGGCTTGTTTACGTGTTCGTGCGCAAAAAGAATCCATGCAAGTTGCATATTGGTGAAAGTGTGCGTTTGCGCATCATAAGCAGGTATCAGCGAGCTGTGGGCAAGAAGGTAGTCCATTTGGCCCCGGGAATAAATATTTAGCCTCAAAATTTTCACCAATTTGGAACTGACTGAATGGAAAGATAGATTATTCATGATTTTACTCCATTGTAAATGGCTAATCTTAAAACCAAATTAGGCTGGAAATTGACATTTTTTCCCCCTGAAATAATTGGTATTTGTTAAACATAAATGTCCAATGTTGAACATAAATGCAATAGTTGTTTGAGCTAGAAAAATGTTTTTTGTGTGCTAATTAAATTTCTGAATTCAACCAAGTGAAGTCTATAACCACCCAATTCAGTGTTTTAGGACACTTCATATCAGCAAGGACACTTGAAAATCCATCAGGGCAAACTCAATTTGGTTAAAATGAATTATTATAAAAAATGACTCACAAACCATGAAAGAAAGTTTGAAATCAAAATAAGCATGCTACACCAACATTTCATGCATGTAGACTTAATAATAGAAAGAATGTGTGTGTACCTTTCCCGAGGAATTTATAGGCAACTTTTAGGGCGAAAATAGGGGGCAACGGAGATGGGAGAGAAGGGGCGGGAAAGGGGCAAATGGAAAAACAAATGTTTTGTTTTTTCTAAGGCCACATTTATCATAACTACATTAGGAATCTAATAGTTTAAGGACATTGTGTGTTATGATCAACACAAGACACTACATGTTCAAATAGTGTGGTCATTTCAATTATACTCTGGGTTTGAACTACTCTTTGAAAGAAAAATGAATTTGAACTAAAACTATGCGGGTAAAATCATTCTCGATTTTAAAAACTGTAACAACACTTGATAATTTGAATTTCTATTCATTTTTAATGTGAAATTTAAAATTTGTTAAAGCATTTTAAAAACTGTGACAACACTTGATAATTTGAATTTCTATTCATTTCTAATGTGAAATTTTAAATCTTTTAAAGCATTATTACTTGCTAAGCAAGATTGAAAACAAACAAATTACAGTCTGTCCCTCTTGTTATACTCCGTTTATATACCTCAGTGTAGTGAAGTCGGAGCATATTCCAGTGGTGATCAAGACTGCCTATATACACAGGTGCTGGGATGCACCTTTGATCCTGTGAGTACATACACTGCCGCGCAAAAGAATTTCTCCTCCTGCAAGCTTGCAAGTTATCACTGTGTTGTCGACAAAGTATTAAACCATCAGACCTAATTGCCATTTCATTGTGTTCATTGTACATTTTATACCAATAAATTCATGTTTCCTATTTAGATTCATGATTTAAAAGCATTGCAATTCATGACTTTATCGGGCAAGTCAAAATTCCAATGTAAAATCGCAATAGTAAATCACCTCATGAATATCAATTAGCTCATTATCGGCAGTGTAACGCTAAGGGAATTTTCAACTGATAAATACGCGGCAGTGTACATACCTCAGGTGCATATGAATCACAAAAATGACACGTTGCGATCAATAGAATATACACTAGCATCACTGCTCAGAGACAGACACAATGGATGCATGTATTTATTCTCACCGGAGAAAATAATGTAGATTTTACACAAGTGAACTTAAATTGAATTTTGAGCACACAGAATAGTTATAGAGTCCTATCTCGCCCTGCATGATGGCCAGATATAAGAAATATCCTTGAATAAAACTATTTCAACATTTTCCAACAAATGATCAAATAACTATAGTTCAAACCGAAAATGAATTGAAATAATCACAGACAAAACAACCACACGTCAATGGGTTGTTATGGTGGTACTGCAGTTTGAGAGTGTGCAATTGTAATATTTGGTTAAGGCAAAAATAAAAATAAAATAGTTTCTACAAATAAAACTTGTACAATTAGTTCTTTTTTTATCGACAAATATAGCTTTTAACTAAAATAAAATTCAAAATAAAATGTTTATCATCGTAAATTATTGTTTTTGGTGGTTCAATTAAAAAATAAACCTAATAATTATTTTATCCAAATGGTAGGTTTAGTATGGAGGAGATGACACTATAATATTCCATGAATCATTTAGATGCCATTCAGTTAATGTGCATGTCATCACTGTAATGACATTGATGACCCAAAATAGTTTTGTTGGAAAAAAGTTTACAATACTGAAATATTTTGAAAAATGTGTATAAGCCTAAAATTGTTCCAGAGAATGATACAATTCGAGCAGTGTGTTTGCCATGAATTTCTTAATTGTAATTGTTTCAATGGGAGTTGATCTGGGCCACAAAGTAGCCCAAATGGCAATTTTCAAAGGATTTGGCAATAGTACATGTAGATTACTACTGCACACTCTTTATACAGATACACACACAATCCACATTGTTAATCACGTAAGAACAGGAGATAATCATTGGTCAAGTCAAAATTTAGCACAAAAGTGTGAAATTCAGTACGGACAGTGTTATGGTTTCATGAGATAGTCAGACATGTCTATGGTCCATTTGTCCATCACAAGACAGTGACTTAACTGCGTCATTCATTAATTGCAGTTCATAAACGCGCGTGCATACTAGAAAGGCGGAATACACATACGCGCGCATAAACATTGCTGTTTCGTGATGGACAAATAGACTATAATTTATTGCACAAAAAAAATTGGATGCTACTTTTTCAGCTTTAATAAGATTGGGAGGGGAAGGGGAATACAAATAAGCTTAAAATGTGTTTCATATCAACCCGACTTTACTGAGCATAATGATCAAGAAATGTTCAGTGATCCTTGTTGTTTTCAGCAACACTTGTCTGACTCCCACAAAAAGCAATAAAACACTATTTATACCAAACATTACACTTTGGGTAGTGTTCAAAGAGGACTACTTGACTAGGGGTTGTCAAAAATTATTGCCATCTTCACTTACGTACAAAGAGTACAAAACTTTTGACCCCTCCCTCCTTAGAGTTATGTACGCATAAAATGGCGAAAATGTTCTGACCAAAAGTAGTTTGTTGGAAACAAGTTTAACTCCAAATTATTAAATTGTGGATAATTTGGTTGCTATTATTTTTACATTTCCCCTCTTTTTCCTTTCTTTTTTGCTAATTTCTTTAAACAATCGCCATTTGTGTTGAAAATATTTTAACCCTCCTCCCTGTTACGTACAAAAGACTTAAATAATGGCAACAAAAATGGCTGACCCCTAATACAAGTTGTGAACAGTTTGACTAATGCAAGTCGTATACAATTACAAAACTCTTTCATCTGAATCTCTCACACTATCAATTCAACGTAGTACCCTTTTCATTGTGAAACTGAAAATAAAGTGTGAAATAAGGTTATCAAACCAAGTCTAGGTTTTTTAAATATCTGACTTTGAAATAAGAAAGCAATGCACCTCCATGAATAGAGATAAGGGGCAGTTCAATCTGAGTCACATATTAAACGATCTCCTGGTTGCTAAAACATCTAGAAACACTGTTTTCAAGATACCAGAAAGTAGTGGTATCAACACAGAATCGTCACTTCATCAGTGTTGAAAAAGAGAACATGTTGTTCTGGAAACATTCGCTAAGGTACATTAACCCTAACAGTTTTGTGTATCAGACAGGCGAAGACCTGAACAGCCTGAAACTCCCATTTTTAAAATGTCAGTGCATGTCTGGACATCATGATATCCCATATATGGTCCCATATGGCGATTCATAAGGTTCAGGAGTTTACTGTAACCTTGTCCTGCATGGCTTAACTCCTATCAGGCATTACAATTTAACACAATTACCATATTTCACCAGGGAGTTCAGATTTCAAATGGAGTCACCCATGCAGGTCACCCCATTTAGAACAGGTAGCATTGACTAGTACTGTTGATGTCTGTACAGCACCAAACGCAAGTAGGACTAAAATGAGATATGATGGGATCTGGGTGTGTTAGGGTTAAAACTTGGACTAGATATGATAACCTTATTTTACAGTTTATTCTAACAGAGCTGATGAACATCTTCAACAATGTGAAAATCATGTCTTTCAAAATTTTATTAATTTTAACTAATTTGTTTTAAAACAATTCAGAAATTTGGGGCATGTGATGTTAGTATTCTCAGCAAGGATTCGAACATGTGACTATACTTAGCAGATGAGAATTGTACTTTCGAGACGGAACTTTCAATTGGAAAAATGTCAGATGTTTGATTTATTAGTTGTGTTGGTATTTAAAGACTTTTTTTTTATCAAACAAGGAAAAGTAATAGATGTTTATAGGAGATCCCGTTGCCATTAAACTCACATCACATGCTTTTAATCAAACAATTCATATACATACCACTCACACCACAGATTATTAACACCAACAGAACAAAAAAGACTCAGATATTTGTCTGGAACACACTATAGTCATTGCCCATTGAAAACATGTTACACATACTTTCACATATGTGACACGGTCAAGCGGAAAGAGTCGGATGTCGGGGAATACTGATTTTGAGTTGTAGGTAAAAAGAAGTGACAACATTCTTATGTTTACTTTTTTGTTTTCTCAGTTGGTAAATTGTTTGTAACTTAAAAACGAGAAGTTCAAATTTTAGGGGGTTTGGATCATACTGTAGCATTTGCCACCTGCTTTTAAACAATGGACAAATATCATAATTGAAAACTGCCGACATGCAACTTATTTTGCTTGATCGAATCACATATTCACTCATGTTAAAGCAAGTCATACTGATTACAAGCCCTGATAACAGGACCAAGTAATACATAGGCTTATTATATACTGTGTATCCACAAGGAAAATGTGAACTACACCATATAATAAGGAATCAAACCAAAATATCAATGAGTGCTAAAAACTGCTTTCACTGTATCTTTAAGTTAGATATAAAATATTGAAATCCTTGTAAAAGTAACCTTTTGTATTTAAAATGATGTGATCATTGAAAATCTGAAAAATCTGTGAAATTTTGGGATTTTATTTTTTTTTGAAAAAAAAAAGAAAGAAAAAGATTTTTTAAGATTTTTGTTTTTCTAATGCGCATCAATAAACTAACACGCGCGGGAGCTTCGAGACAAATGATTTTTTTAATTTAGCCTAATGAATGAAAAAGATTTCTGATAGGTAATAGAATACAGCATGGGGAGTAATTTTTCTTTGAAGCTATAACTAAGAAATATCAAACTGTAAGCAAGAAATGTTGATAAAGATCAATATTTCCCCTCAAAAAGATACTCGCCTTATTTCACATCTCACTTAAGGGCAGTGTCAACCCGGCACTTGTTTCAAAAATTGAATTTCATATTTCTCTATTATTTTATACTTTTATATGTATTCTATCATTACCATCATAAGTTACTAATCGGAAGCTATTATTTCCCGTACTTTTGGGTGATTTTAAATTGTTGTTTTGGTAAGTTTGAGTCAGGAAAGGCGCATAGTTATTTGGGGGAAATTTAAGCGGAGTTCCGCGCTTTTCAAATGCTGCGACAGCTGTTCGATCATTGCGTCGCGCGCTGAAACTTCCCGCGCGTAATACTAGACGCGCCGCTTAATATCCGCGACGTAGACGCGAAAAACAAAAGAGCGCAAAACAATGTCTAAAATGTAAACAAAGGCCAATCTTACGATCATTTAAATTTCAGTTTTCTTCCAATTTCTTCACATTGTGACAATATAAATTGAATCTGATAGTTTATTATGATTGTTCATAATAGTATACTCGCTTTTTAGGTAACACGCCCGTGTGTTCCGTGAACATTTAGCTTTAAATGGTGGAAAATGTCAATATTTTTCCTAAATCGATGTTTTCTAGAAGTTCAATTTTGAAGGAATTTTACGAATTTTCAGACAACATAACTAAAAATATATCAAACTATCAGGTAAGCTTTTACTACCATTGTGTAGAGGACTTTCAGCGCTAGGAGGCAATTTTTTATTTTTTCGATTATGGATTTTAAACTCGAGATATGCATCCATTTCTAGCAAAATGTACGCAAAAAAACACGACTTTTACACTTTTCCGATGTTTTTAGCAATATTTCCAAAACCAAGCTTTATTTTGGAAAAAGAAAAAATTGCCTCCTAGACAAAATTGTTTTGTTTACAAAAACGTATATTAGAACAAATTACCATTTTTAATTTTATAGTTATGCTGCCTGAAAAATTGGGGGTAAAAAAATGGCTTTTTGGTTCATTTCTCAAAATTTAGTTTATTTGGTATCACATTGATATCACCATCGGCTTCCTTATCAAATTTCCTTTCTAAAAATGTATACTTTTATGTACTTTTATTCAATATTCTCAAACTTAGAAGCAAAAGTTGATCATCAAAATAATAGGGTTGACACTTCCCTTAATGAAGCCATGTTATTAGATTCATTGATTTAATGGTTTGTGCCCTAAGAATGCCTTTTCACTTACGAACCACACCACGGAGTAACCAATCACAGGCAACCACACCACGGGAGTGACCAATCACAGGCAACCACACCACGGGAGTGACCAATCACAGGCATGCTGTTATCACACTCAAATTTAAACACACTCACACTTTAAACAAATGTTGAAACTTTTAAAATGTTATTACAATACCCCATTTAACTCCCTAATCTAAATAACACTGAAATCAAAGTCCATGGTTTCATCACTCATGTACGAGCGTTTCTTGTTATGCCTTGTATCATTTTATCGCATATGTGAGAGTGTTTACTATGGTGCATTGTGGGTACTTGATTTTCAAACAAAATCACATTGTATGTCACCTAAATGCAATTACATACATTTGTTTAAAACACCCACAATGCACCATGATAACCCCTCTGCATAGTGTCAAAATGATCCACAGCATATGCTACATACCTGTATTCTTGGAATTCTTGGAGTTCTTGATCTCCAATGTCCATGTCCCTGTGGGGTCCTCGCCCCAGGCATGGGTGGTCATGAAGTCCCAGTGATCGAAGCCCTCGCGGGAATAATCCCGGGGCCTCTCCGGTAGCAGATGAGACGTGGTGCCGGACGGGGAGGTCAGGAAAATGGACAGGTCACCTCGTCTGGAATGCGTGATCGTGATTCTGGCGTGGACGTGTTCTAGATGTTTGATGATTTGCTTGGTGCCTAGACAGCCGGTTGTGTTGAATTGGATGGTCAGTGTACCCTGTGCTGGTATGGTGCTAAAAATGGGTAAATAATACGCCAGTTAGTTACAATTATATTATCATATCTCAATACGAAAACTTGGTTTAGATTGTAATGTTTATTAACTCATGCTAAAACCAAATCAGCTGTTATTTAATTATTCAAGTTAAGGTTATTCATTGGGTCTGGAATTTTCCACCAAAAAAAAATCAGCATATACATCACTATCTATATTCAATCAAAGCTTAAAGGGGCATTGAGAGATTGCCGAGGAAAATGAAATATGAACAAAAGTAATTGTTTCAATAGGTAAGATACGTAGGAACCCTGAAGTGTAATGATTTATGAGGAAACGGTTGAATAACCGTGCTAGATTGAAATTTGTTTTAAGTGAGTTATGTGGTGAGTGATGCTGATAATTTCGATGTGATCTACATCGAAATAACCAAAATCATGAAATGTTACATGATAGACAATGAATTACGGTAAACGGTTTCAGATGGTACTTAGTATATGCGTAGGTGCAAAAAACATATTTCCAGAAATATCGAGGGCGCACTGCCATACGTGCCTCTTTAATAGCGATACAAAATACCTAAGTTTAGTACTTCTCTTTTGAAGATCCAACACCATTTTAATAATAATTATTTGCTTGTTATTAACCTATACAAATAATGAATTTTTCAATTCTTGATCTGAACCAAAATTCATCCAAACCAAATATATTTAAATTGGGCTGGCAGACACCTGCACTAAGCAGTACCCTTAATATTCCCCCTAAGGCCAACATTTTTTTTGTTATGTTGTCCTCTACCGACTGCTCATCAGATTTAGGGCAGCTACAATTTTTTTCTTCAGATTTAAAAAAAAAAAATCAGATTTTATTTTTTTCAGATGTTTTTTTCAGATTTTTTTCTTCTTCCAGATTTCCCCCCCTTTTTTCAGATGTTTTTTTAACAGTTTAAATAGCATTGAATAATAAATTAAGTGTTTATAACATATATGTGGGACTCTTAGAGTGATTTCAACTTTTTGTTAGCTGAACTTTGAGCTTCCGCTGGTAAAAGAAAGTTACAAAAAAACAAACAAAAATCCGCCCGCCCGCCCCTCCTCTCTGAAAGTTGTGGAGGACAACATAACAATTTCTTTTTTGGGCCTCACCAGATGGCAATTTCATAACATTTACAAAATCAGTTCCTTTCAATTCATTAGTGCCCCGCTCATTTACTGATCCATTAGATTTAAATACAATCATCAATTCTAAAACATCCATCTGTTGGGTTAATCCTATTTAATGTTTCCGACAGAATGCAAATACCAGTTTACCACATGTTGGATTTGGATAAAAAAAAGCTGATGAAATTCTTGTTGTTAAGGCCCCCCAAAAAAGAAAAGTCATGTTGTCCTCAACAGCTTTTAGAGAGGAGGGGTGGATTGTTTAAATTTTCTTACACCAGCGAAAGCTCAAAGTTCAGCCAACAAGAAGTTGTAATAACTCTAAGAGTCGCACATATATGTTATAAACACTTAATTTAATATTCGATTCCATTTTTAAAACTGTTAAAAAAAAAAAACCTCAAAAGAAGAAAAAAATCTGAAAAAAAAAAAAAAATCTGGAAAAAATTGGGGGGGAAAAAAAAAATCGGAGCAGCCGCCCTAAATCTGACGAGCAGGCGGTCGAGGAAAACACGACAATTTTGTTTGGGGCCTAATCAGCTACATGAAACTTGAGCCCAGGAAAGGAGAGCGAGAAAAAAATGGCTCAGTTTTCAGCGAGCATAGCTTTTAAAATGAGAACTTATTAATTTGTCTAAATATTAAAGGTAGATGTTCCGATTTTCAACTTGAAGTTTTCTATTCTACATGAAAGGTCATCCTTAAAAAGTCGTGTTCCAAAGTTTGAGTTGCATAGCTCTAATGGTTCTTATTTTAGACGCACAAGATGCTGTGAACTGTACCCATTGAGTAGTACACAAACTATATCGGTGGTTACCACCATTCGCGGTAATTCGACGTTATTTCAACGATTTCTCCGTAATTATACCGATTTAGGCCGTCAAATTTCAGTATGATGATGAGAAAAATACGAGCTTTCATATGATATGAAAATCTCAGTATGTTTGAAATAATTCTGTGTTACGAAAATGTGATCGGGTCATCTACCTTTAAGTTTTTACTTAGATTTAAAATTCTCATCAATTCTTGCCTCTCCCTATATCCTGCCAATTTATAGGAAAGTACTGGAATCAGATAGGCCCTGCATATGACATTTACTGGAATCACAGCGGACTACTGAACTTTGTTCATATAATAAGCTACAGACCCCATTTCATTCATACGAGTTCACATCACTTTCAAAAAACCAGCGTCAATTCAAAGAATAAAATGAATTTGCCATGATTCCGGTGAATGACGGCATGCATGGTTGATTCCGTACTGTAAGCCGATTAATGAATATCAGCCCTTTTATGGCAAAAGAATGTATCTCATATGCAGTTTCCTAACAGTATACTTCCTTTTAACATGATCAAAGTTAGCCTTTTTCTCCAAAAATCATGTAGTGGTAAAAGGCAGTATATTACTTTTATTGTCTTTACAAGTGGCAACCTTTTCCTAAGTGAGGATTATTAAACCAAGTTAACAGAATCCATGTTAAAAAGGATGTATTTCATTAGGACATATAAGATACATCCTTTTGCCATAAGAGGGCTGATATGTGCAAGACCTCCATACCATTTGGAAGTACTTCTCTTTGATGAACACTCATAAACTTTGGTTCTCATTCAGAACTTAAGCTAAATTGCCGTCAACAAAACAACTTCAAAACAAATCTGAGACAACCAAACATATAGAGCCAGTCTTGCCCCCCCCCCCCCACCCCAACAACACACTCGTAGGTGTGCATGGTTCATGGTATGCACACCATACACATTCTGATTTTCTCTCTTCACTAAGGCCAAACAAAGAAGAAGGTCTGTCTCAGAAGCCCGCCCGCATTGGTATGTGAAATGAGCTACGGCGCATAGGTCTATACGCTGGGGGCTAAAAAACTTTTTTTGGGGGGGGGGGGGGGATTTTTGGGGGATTTTTTAAAAAAAAGTTTTAAAAAGTTCTCCGTAAGCTTGGATAAGCAACAAACAAAACAAATTGCATACCTCATTAGCCTATTTTCTAATTTTTTTTTTTTAACAAAATCGCACAGCACTTACCTTTTTTGCACAATGTTTCTGAGACAGACTTTCTTCTTTGTTTGGCCTAATTAATCATATTCTTTTGTGCTGAAATATATAGTCTGGGTTCAGGTTACATCTCACTCATGCAGAAGTTATGAGTATGATATCAAATAAATCACATGTTAGAAAGAAAAAAATTAATATATCAAATATATGCCAAGTGGATACAAGACAAATGCTAGGTGCCTGTTGAACGAGAATGTGAGCGTCTTGTAAAAAAGCTTGCTATGAAATTAAGTTCTATGCAAATTTGTAAAATACTTCCATTTGTTAAAAAAATTATTCGAAAAAAAACACCCCCACAAAAAAATAAGTGGTTTTTTTCTTCTTCTTTTCTGCCTGCCATAAAATGTTGGCTCATTTTTGCTCTTCAAAACTTGTCATTTGCTGAGTAGCAAGGGATGCTTGGTTGCACCCAACCTACATATTCAATACTTACCGTGGTAAGTTTGGTGCTTTGGCAGTGCATATGTGTTGATCGGGTACAGTATGCCACGTCTCGGCCATATCGACCATAGCTGCAGCATCCATCAGACCAAACCCGTATGAATGGCTCACTGAAATACAGGTACAAATAACATCATTGAAGAAAAAAGGTAATTATACCAGATGCTGCAAGGGTCTCTATTGCAAATTAATATTGTAAAAGTGCTATGGAAGTTAATTGAGTAGACAGGTTTCTATGAAATGAAATGCTCGGGGGGGGGGGGGGAGGGGTGATCAAATTGTTTTAGGGAACCCGTATGAATGGCTCACTGAAACACAAGTACAAATAACATCATTGAAGAAAAAAGGTAATTATACCAGACGGCTATTGGAAATTTATATTGTATAAGTGCTGGAAGTTGATTGAGTAGACAGGTCTCTATGAAATGAAATGCTCCTGGGGAGGGGGTGATCAAAATGTCTTTGAGAATATGCTGTTGGCACAATAATAACAGACACAAATATTAGCCACGTTTTTGGAAAGACATGGTGGATACCTGAGAGACAAACACAAAAAAACTGCTTACATTTTATAACATTTTTTTGAAAAATCGACACATTTTTTATCTACTGAGCCACAAAGGTGAACTATACTGTAAAACCACTTAATTTTGCGAGGGATTTAACTTCGCGAATTTTGCGCGGGAATTAACTTCCTGAATTTTGCGAGGGATTTAGGTTCACAAATTTCGGGACGGATGTGGAATCGCAAAAATTAAATAGCCGCAATAAATGACAATTTCACACTGAAAGTATCAGTAACATTTCCAGAGTCGCAAAATTAAATGCCCGCTAAAATAGGAGTTATTTTAAATTCGCAAAATAAGGTATCCGCCAAATTATAGTGTCTTACAGTTTCTGTGTGTATTTCTAACTGCTCAGCCAATTACGGAATAAAGAACAATTGAATATGCTTTCTCTGCAGCTGATGCGTAATTTAATATATGCTCATTAAGGGCAAATCAATCTTGACAGATGCTCAGTGCGCCACAAGTATATATTATTGAAACCTAAACCAAACCAAAATATTATATGTATCCGTTTTTTTTAATAAAGTACTATAGTATCAGTTTCCCTGGCTCATCTGTGCAATACTTTAACCAGTCGGGGGACCTCATCTAAATATAATACGTTAGTGGTCTTAGACCAAGAAAAAAAAAAAAAAAGTATAAATAGTTTCATCAGTTTCAAATTGGCGAAATATTGTGAGGCTAACATTTTTTTTGCGGGCCCAAATGGAATACCTACTTGACCACAGCTTGCTGAGACTTGCTTTTGATGTGCAAACACACACTTCCAACGATGAATATGCGCAATGACATGGATTCTTTTTGAGCAGGGGGACAAATACAAGCCTCACAATTCTTGCCAATTTGGAACTGATTAAACTATAGCATGTATATGAGACAAACATGCTGTAGTTAAACAAATGTTGTTGACTGTAAATTATAATTTACATTATTCTAAACTCAAAAGGGGGAAGTGTTACAATTGAAGATTTATCTTACGTTGCAATTAACATGCACATGATGATCACTTGAAAATGGAAATATCCATCCAAGACTCACAAGCAACTCTCAGAAACATATAATTTAGCCGCTTTGTGCATAAGAACGCCCACCCCCTTGTCTAGACATATCCAGACAAAGACAAAAAACTGAAATATCAATGCAAACACCAATTACATCAAATGAACCTGAATGAATTTGTTGCGATCTATCAAATAAAAGATAGCGTGGTTGGTTGCCAAGCAACAGCACACCTGACTCGTCTCCTACGATGATTAATTGACTGATATGAATTCCGCATCACAGAGCAGCCTGTGTCTGAACACAATTTCATGTTATTGATCCAATAGAAATGATTGTTACCGCAATTAAGTGACAAATGTCTGGGGAAGAAAATATCTAGGGATTAAGGGTAAAGAGCATAACTTGGTGATTCAGGCAGTCCCCATCATTTGCTGTTAAAACAAATTAGGCAGATACTTGCCAAAACTTGGGGCCGGGTTGCTACCTGAGAGGGGGCGAGGGGGAGGGCACTCCCAATTACATTTTAAAGACTATTTATGGGGATGTGCTACGGTTAAGACCCCTTGTTGCTCCTCTTTTTCATGCTCCTCTTTTTCAGTTCGCTAGGGGGATACTTTCACACCTTAGCTGCTCACTGAGGTATACCTTAATGCTACTAGGTGGGGCATCGAAGGCAATTGCCTTCGATTAATTTGAGCCCTGGAGCCTGTGACTAAGCAACTGAAAGTATGCCACATTTATCAGAATATGATACAATAATATTGTATATCGAGGGTTGACAACCAGAAGGCCTTAACTCAAAAAAAGACATTCTGAGAAAAATAAGTTGTGTGTAAACATAAAATGAACCATGCTGTTAACTCAAACGGGGCTATTTTTGAGTATTGGGTATTAGTTAAGTCTTTTTGGTACTTTTACTGATTGATGGTAAAAGCCATTCTTCCTTTAACACATACTATGCAGAGGTTCAGTGCGTGTGGATAAACTCAAGGATGAAGAAAACTGCGAGCTACCCAAGCAGTGTGTGGATCCACGCAATACGCAATAAACGCGAACGCCGAATTGTAAAAGGAACAGTGATTTTGACGTTGGTAGATAATAGCATAAAATGTAAAAAGATGAATCCAACGGAACCAGGAACAAAACACACCAAGGATCAGAAAACTGATACAAAAGGATATCTCGAAAATGTAAAAATGCTAAGAGTAAAAGCAAGATATACCAACAGGGTGTGGGGAAACAGGTAATAACAAGGGAGAATAACGCGATAAAACAGATAAATAACAAAAAACCAATAACACACGGAAATGCACTGGGACAAGCAATGAAAATTGCTGTGCAATAAAACAACAAAGATATGGTAACAATAAAGACTGACGTTTCAAGTGGATATACCACCCTTCATCAGGGACAAAATATAAAAAACAAAAGTGTTAAGAACTATAAATAAGATAATGAACTAGACAAGTCCACCATTGTAACTATAGCACCATGCCAGTAATAGATGTTGACTACTAGACACCCAAGTTAACACTTATTTGGTAGATAAATGTTGATCTGTTATGCAGATGATCGAATCACATTCCCAATCAATCCGACACACTGCTGTAATTTGCCCACGTGTTCTCTGGAATAATTACCTTCAAAGTCGGCGCCGTTTCTTTTCCAGTCCTCCGCTTTCAGATGCTTCCGACTGGAGGTCAGAACTATGATGTGTTGAAGGTCACGCCAGGTGAGCAGTGAGCTGCCGGTACAAGGATAGAAATAGATTGAAAGTGTGAACATTGATATAGCGTGAACAATGTCTACACTGATGTGATGGATTATGGAAATCCTTTTGTTAAGTGGAAACCACCTGTTTGCTCATTTATGGATTACAAAGAGAACAAATGTAGCAGCCTATCCGTTCAATGCAGTGTATACTACCCGGGGGGGGGGGGGGTACTCGGATTTGGTTTGGTCGGGGGTGTGCCGCTGGAGATTCAAAACCCATACCCATTTTTAGGGGTGATTTTGGAAAAATCGGTACCCATTTTCAGGGGTTTTGCTTCATTTTAGACCAAATTTTCGCAAATTATCGGGAAAATATACATAATTTTTGCAAATTTTCGCGAAAATAGAAGAAAAAAATCGCGAAAATAGACCCATTTGTAAAAAGTGACCCCATTATTAGGGATTTCCAGCACAAATCATACCCCATGTTTAGGGATTTTGTGCCCAAAAAGCTACCCATTAGAGTGGCACACCCCCGTATACCGTCTTGGGTGAGTACCCCCCGGGGGTATACTACTAGTAGGAGTACTTAGTTAAAGGCTGGCAAAAACGCCAGGTGAGCAGTGAGCTGCAGGTACAAGGATAGAAATGATTTACAGCGTGAACATTGATGTAGCGTGAAAAAATGTCTACACTGATGTGATGGATTAATCCACCTGTTTGCTCATTTATGGATTACAAAGAGAACAAATATAGCAGCCTATCGGTTCAATGCAGTGTATACTAGTAGGAGTACTTTGTTCAAGGCTAGCAAAAATTGAACTAAAAATCATTTAAAAAAATTGGTTACAATATGTGACCTGGCACCACAAAATGAGCGTAAAGTCGCGGCGAAGATGTTGCTGAATTGAGCTAGAATAGCATGTTATTGATTTTTGCCGTTTGTTGTTAGTATGGACCAAGCCCTTTAATTTATGGCGGGATTCTAAAATAAATAGCCTGGCATGGCTGGTAACACTCTTAAAATAAGTATACATACTGTCATTTTAGAATTCTCTGATAATAGAAGGGACCTTGGGTCTATACCAACAACAATTTAAATGGCAAATCAATAACATGCTATGCTGTCTTAATTCAGCAATGTCTTCACCGCGACTTAACGCTTGTTTTGTGGTGCCAGGTCACATATCAGCACCATAAAATTATGTCACTTTTAAATATTTTATGATACAACACTAGATATGATTTGAGATCATTTGGGTCCTACGACCCTGGATAACCCAATAAGCTTATATAGCTTATTTCCATTGGGGTCCGTTAGATGTGTGAACAGATACAGACCAGGATTATCCCTTACTCTTTACGAAAGAGTCTGTAACCTTTTTAACGTGCTCGGGTATTGCACTTCTGATGCACGGGACCACAATTTTACGTGACTATGTGACTGGTTTTTGCTGCCATTAAGAAATCGTCACAATCACTTCGCTTCGTTAACCAGGCTACTGACACGGCGCACACAATGCATCAGCACTTAGATTGTAATATCCCCTAACAGCTTCCCAATCTTGATTTTGGTTGACGAGGCAATTGAGACTAAGTACCTTGCCCAAGGATACAAACATGTTGGCTATAGCGGGGCTAGAACTCACAACCTTTGTATCATGAACCATGCATGCTATCCACTAGACCACACATGATACCTGCCTGTTATCACTGCAACAGAATATTTCCACAGACAATGAGAATGGTTTATGGAAATCTCTATAGTTAATCCAGCTAAAAATTGGCAAGATTTTTTTTAATGTTTTAATCCAAGCGTACACACGCAATTTTGGCATACGCATGAGTTACATGTGTGATGCATCCTATTGCGTAACGAGAGCCTTATACGCACCCACATTCTTTTGTATATGAAGAGCTTTGTTGCAAAAGGGCCACCAGACCACCCCAACATGTTACTCATTTTGCATTAGTGAATTTGTATTGTCAGGTCCATGGAATTAATCAAATTATTGTATGGCTGTGTTCATTACTGTTTCCATGACTTGGATTAGTGCATCCATGGACGCCAATTGAGGCACCAACCAATACAAGCCAAATGCCACATAATGAATAGCCATCCATTCAATAATGCAAAATGAGTAAAAAGGCAGAAGTGGATGTAGGCCCTTTTGCAAAACAGCTCTTCATATATTCGCTGCTATCAGGAGGCTCACCAATTTGGAACTGACTGATGAACTATATAGACACACTGTACTATATATAAACCAATAATTTTGTGTCAAATATATAGCGAGTGCCACAAGGCCGTATCTGTAATAGCTGCCAGTTGTTATATATGGGGATGGTTATATGCTGAGTAATTGGTATAAACTCAATGTTAACACAGAGCAGCTATAATTGCAGATATGGATGTTGAGATACCTAGTGATGTAATATTGTTATAGCTGCCATATGTTATACAAGGTGTATCAGAATGAACTGTACCGGGTTTTTTTTAAATACATAACAAATACAAATTGATTATTGTGGGCACTTAATTTTTTTTTGGGTAGGGGTGTGCCGCCCAGGGTCTCAAAAAGGGGGGGGGGGGCTACAGAAACTAAACTGAGTGGATTTTATGATGAAAAATAGGGTCTTAGGTACCTTTTTTTTTATTAAAAAAAGTAGGTCTTGAGAACTGGCCTATAGTTCAAATTTGATTAGCAAGAGCGCTAATTTTCGGGGTTGAGGCTTTGGAACCCAAAATTTTGCGATTTTTGAATTTTCAATAAAATTGGGGTCTTAAGAACAGATGCAGGCTCAAAAGGGGGTCATAAGAGCAGGCAGCAGAGGGTGAAAAAGGGGGTCTTCAGCGCGGCACATACCTATACCCTTTTCCAATGTCAGTGCCCCCCCAGGCCCCTGTCTCCCTCACAATTGTACATTCTACCTTCAAGCACTCACTTTGCTTGTAGAGCTAAGGCACATATACCAGCTGCCAGAGGAGCCGAGGCTGAGGTTCCACTGTGTCTCTCTGTACAGCCTTGATGAAGATCCGTGGTTATCTAAAAAATGAAAAGAGAGAGAGAGAGAGAAAATATGAAGATTGTCAGCCACTTTTAATGTTAATATATACTGGTAATACTTTCCATGCGGCAGGCGTCTGCAGACGGCATTCCAAAATTTCAAAAAATGTTTCAAAAATTATTGAATTTCATTACCATATTTGTAATTACCATGAGAAATGCATTGAAATAAGTACAAACATACCTAGTATCAGTTAAGTAATCCTTGAGATAGACCTTGAAAGTTGAGAAAGGTTTCTGAAAAATCTGTTTTGTAAATGGTAAAACTAATTATAACCACATGGAAAGTGTTATCAAGAGCCACGTTCACAAGGGAATATTTATGACGGAAGTTGATAAATTTATACATTATTTAACACAATTTTGCGTGTAAATAGGATAATTAATTCTTCATCAATAAATGTTACATTGTAGGTTGCATATGCTTAAAGCGAAGAAAAATAAAAATGGGCTAATTTGTATCGCATGCGCTATGATCTTGATGGAATAGCGCCTTATCAATATTAATTGTTATGTTGTTATGTTATAAACTACAACAATTCATGGTCTGCTTTATCCGGGGGGGGGGGGGGGGGGGGGTACTCACCCAAGACGGTATACGGGGTGTGCCGCTCTAATGGGTAGCTTTTTGGGCACAAAATCCCTAAACATGGGGTATGATTTTGTGCTGGAAATCCCTAATAATGGGGTCACTTTTTACAAATGGGTCTATTTTTTCACGAAATTTTTGTATATTTTCGCAAAAATTTGCAAAAATTAGGTCTATTTTCCCGATAATTTGCAAAAATTTGGTCTAAAATGAAGCAAAACCCCTAAAAATGGGTACTGATTTTTCCAAAATCACCCCTAAAAATGGGTATGGGTTTTGAATCTCCAGCGGCACCCCCCCCCCCCCCGACCAAACCAAATCTGAGTACCCCCCCCCCCCCCCCCCCCGGGCTTTATCAACTAAACAACAGTTCAGTCTTTTAAGGTTAAGAGGCAACACTGGATTGAGGAGTTTTGATTATGCAAACGAAAATCTTCAGTTAATACTGTCTCCAGTAGATACGTCCAATAAGTTCAATGATTGCATGTAAAAGATGTGTGTTTATAGATGATATTCATAATAAACAAATCATTAGCAACTTCTTGCGGAGTATTTTTGTATAAAGCGTTATAAAGGGGCCTTATGCATACATGGGTTGTTTGGTGTAGCAATTCCCCTAAATATTCTATTTCATGGTTTATGTAGCATACACGTGTCCCAATATTGATCAATCTGACGAGTGACCTTTAACCCTAACCCTTTGGAAATTCTGAAAAAAGTGGGGGGGGGGGGGGGAGGGTAGAGTTAGGGTTAAGGAGGTGCTTATGTGAACTACCCTAAGCTAAGGTCCGAAGTTTACCGCTTTTTTTACTGTCAAATTCCGCGTTTTTCCGCTTTGTAAATTTTGCATTTTTCTGTGATGTAATTTTCCCCAAGAAAGCATAAAATTTACGATTTTTTACGATCTATAAAACCAAAATAAACACACTTTACAGAAAAACACATCATTTTTAGGTTTTATTACGTATCGTTTTTTAATTTTTATATTGTTTAATTCAAGACTATTTATAAATTGTGCATTTTTTCCCCTTCTTTTCATCAAAATGTTGTTTTCCGCATTTTAACCTCAATTCCGCAACGCGGTAAACTTCGGACCTTACCCTAAGCTTGATGTTTAAGCCTAAGGTTTAAAACAGTGGAAGTTTAATTTTTTTAAATCTCTAATTCTTTCCAAAATTGCTTTATGCATGAATCCCTTTTCAATTTTGCAGACAACGAGTCCTTGTGATTCGACCGAGCAAAATGAGTCCGAAGCCGGAAATATCGCAATTTTCATTTTCTACATGATTTGATTGGGTATTTGTGCAATGCTACATTGTGCAGAAAAGTCCATTTTAAACAGATTCTTAATTCAAACGATATTCGCGATTGAAGGGTATTCAAAACAATAGTATGCGTCACACATATGATGCATAGTGCGATTGTCGCCTACGGTGCTGTGCGGCCGCGTTCTTCTAAATTCATTCACTGCTGTAATGAGGTTTTGCCAATTCGGAACTGATCAAACTATAGCGATAACTACTATTCAGTCAATCCCGTATCAAGGATTCTATTAATTTTGGGAATGGAAAGTCCTACACACTAGGAGAATTGAAACGGCGTCATTGTCATATTTTTGGCTTCAAATGGCATCAATTGACATCAAATAGCTTCCAATGCTGCGAATTGATTCAAATGGCATCAATGATGCCATTTTAAGTCATATCTGGCATCAGTGAAGACATATTTGGCATCAGTGAAGTCTTTCTTGGCATCAGTGAAGTCTTTCTTGGCATCAGTGAAGTCTTTCTTGGCATCAGTGACGCCAATTTTGTGAAGTCATATTTGGCTGTCTGATGCCAAAATGATTTCACTGATGCCAAAATAACTTCACTGATGCCAAAATAACTTCACTGATGGCAAAATAACTTCACTGATGCCAAAATAACTTCACTGATGCCAAAATAACTTCACTGATGCCAAAATAACTTCACTGATGCCAAGAAAGACTTCACTGACGCCTAATATGACTTCACTGATGCAAAAATGGCATCATTGATGCCATTTGAATCAATTCGCAGCTTTCAGATGCCATTGGAAGCTATTTGATGTCAATGATGCTATTTGAAGCCAAAAATACGACAATGACGCCGTTTCAATTCTAGTGATACTTAGCATACGTAAATAACAGGTCGCGTTTTCTAGGCTATTGAGTTCATTAACTTTTGAGCGAGCATAATCTTGATGGCGCTGTCGTTATGTATAGACTTAATTGAAGTTTACACCGAATTGTTGGGGAAAATCGTGAAAAATTGCGCAGTTTCGAAAATGATCATAAAAACCTTAGGCCTACATGCTGCATGGTTTTTACCACCCTGAATATGATTAAATCATGATGTTAAATTCTGTGTTTATACATTTTTAGCTCAGTTTGTCCCTTTAATGTACACCATATTGTTGTTGCTAGTGACAGATTTGATGCAAGTCTATACATAAGCAGACGACAGACAGCGCCACCAAGATACTCACGCAAAAGTTAAAGCTCCCAGATGAAGAAGCTTCCCATCGGCGATTTGAGTCACACACACACCCCTGCCTGTATGTATAATTCCCGACAGCACTCAGAGAGATCATCAGACAAATACAATGAATAATGAATAATTGAATATCAACAGCACCAGCGGGATCATCAGATGAATAGATAAATCCGACGGCTATCAGCAGCTCTCGACCTTTCCCCCACGCAATGAAATGACTGTATACCTAGATTTATGCCAATTTTTGACTGATTTTTTTGCTGCAAACCATGATGTGTTCTATCTAATTAATATAAGCATAGACGCTACTAATTAGTACGTCGCACTAGTGAACAAAACAACTATCATGACAAAAACAAGTCCTTACACAATTTTTTTATTTGATTTGATTTGTGTGTACCTTTGGGATCATATCGAAACTAAGAAAATCAGGAAATTTTATATGATAAACGGCGAATGTTGGTAAACTCTTTCAGATGGTAGTTAGTATATGTCTAAGTATTACTTCGATGCTAAAAAACTGATTTCCAGGATAATTGAGGGTGTATCTCTCAATGCCCCTTTAACACATCCTGGTTATTTAAGCTCAAATTGGACTATTTTTGAGCCCACATAGGGCTTATTCGGATCTCTACAATAGGGTAAAATGTACGAATGTATAAAGAAAAAGGTCTGATAACTGACAGCCTTACATTATTACAACAGGTCCTATGAGAGGAGATCAATTTGCCTGATACTGCAAAAGTAGACATTTCAGCGCATTTCGTGCTTGAAGCAGCTACCACAAAAATAATAAAACAGGAATATATTCCTTTTGTCAATGTGGTGAAGCTACAAATACCGTTTTCATTAAGCTAAGACTGGTTGAGGCAAGTTTTGTGAGGACTTGCATCGTCGTGATATGCAGCACGATTTGAGACCATCTTTGTAAGCTCCATTTCACAGGGATAAGTAGCTGCAGAAATGGGCCTGGCAAATTCTATAGCTATATATCCCAGTACATTTACAAAAGAGGGAGCTAAGAATGTGGTGTTAAGGATGACATAACACAATAAGACTGTATATGTTTTGTGCAAATGGGCAGCCTTTGGCATCAGAACTTACTGATCCGCCCTCGTACATGTATATTAATGTTTTCATGTGCCAAGAACCAGCATTGTTTCATTTTAGAAATTGCTATGAGTCAAGTAATTTCAATTCAATTCCATGCAAGCATCTGATTTTGCTGAGTCCCACGGAGGCATCACTCTACCAAGTCATTTTCAAGACACTTGAAAGCCAAAATAGCAAATAAAACGGTTATCTAAGCAAATGCAGTTGAAACATTTTCTGATCACCTCTCTAAAATCACCACCTAAGGCTAAATTAAAAAAATCATTTGTCTCAAAGCTCCCGCGCGCGTTAGTTAATTGGTGCGCGTTAGAGAAAAAAAATTATGAACAAAAAATATATATATATTTTTTTTTTAATTTTTATTTTTTTTAAAAATCCAAAAGTTTCACTGATTTTTCAAAAAAATCCAAAAGTTTCACCGATTTTTCAGATTTTCATTGATCACAATCATTTTAAATACAAAAGTTCACTTTTACAAGGATTTCAATATTTTATATTTATAAAAATAATTTTAAAAAAACGTTAAAAATAAATAAATCGCATTTCGCATTAGGTTTTGAAAGACTGAAGAGCTTTGAGACAATCTTTTTTTCAATATAGCCTAAACACTGTTCAATGTTGCTCATAGCCATTTCATCATCACAGACAGATCAGACTCTATATTGCACAATACAGCCTTTGAAAGAAGAGTTGTATAATGTAAAATCTTGCAAGAAATGAGATCTGTGTTCCAGCACCAATTTTGCAGTTTCACATACAGCCTTTGGGGCAAGTATCAGTCAAAAGTATTGAAAAAGGTGCTTGCTTTTAGCATACTTAATCAAAATGAAACTCAGATTTGAAGCTGGATGCCCAACATCAAGCTATTGATGGGTGGCAATTTTTCAGTGCAATTGAGTTTTTTGCATAAATCATGACTTCATTACATTATGCACATGCTGTTATATTACCTAAGTCATTGACCAATCAAAAGTGTTGATAAAATCCGGGGGGGGGGGGGGGGGGGGGGGGGGACTCAACTTTTTTTTGGGTAGGGGTGTGCCGCCCAGGGACTCAAAAAGGGGGGCTACAGAACTGAACTGAGTGGATTTTATGACGAAAAATAGGGTCTTAGGAACTGATTTTTTTCTCCAAAAAATAGGTCTTGAGAACTGGCCTATAGTTCAATTTTGGATTTATTTTGGTTTAAGAACGCACAATTTTCAAAGAATTAGGGCTTTGGAACACAAAATTGGGGCTTTGGAACGCAAAATTTCGTGATTTTTGAATTTTCAATAAAATTGGGGTCTTAAGAACTGATGCAGGCTCAAAAGGGGGGTCATAAGAACTAGCAGCAGAGGGTGAAAAAGGGGGTCTTCAGTGCGGCACATACCTATACCCTTTTCAAATGTCAGTGCCCCCCCCCCCCCCCCCCCGGGATAAAATGCACAATTGCAATTCTGCCAAAGTCAGCATTGTGAGTTAGGCAAATTGTACTAATGATGAAAATTGTTTAAAATGGGTCTTACATTACATACATACTGTTATACTGTACACAGCGCCCTACCTCGGGCATTAACGGTACAGTGTCCCTGAGACCTAGGGACATGAGTTTTGTGTACACAGACCGGGATGATCCCCTACTCTTTACGAAGGAGTCTGTGACCTTTAACGTGCCGGGATTTTTGCTCTTCTGATGCACGAGACCACCATTTCTATGTGACTTCTGAACCACGAGGCAATTGAGACTAAGTACCTTGCCTAAGGATACAAACATATAGGCCTTTAACAAGCCACATTTCACTTAAAGGTATATCCCCAACCTAATTCTATCCAACAGTTACTGACGGCTCCTGTTGGAATTCACCTGTACTATTCATGGTGCTATTCAACATATCCTCAGCCTGCTTTGATAATTGCCTAACTCACTTTTCATACTTATGTTGTTTTCTAAGAACTAGACAAAATGAGCAAGGCAATTATCGAAGCCGGCTGACGATATTTCAAATCAATACAGGATGCCCAAATAAAGTGGGAAAGACAGGCAGGCGGTAGCCTAAGCTCCGAAATATAGCCATTCAACATCAGCATAGTTGGATCACTACTTCTACCTCAACACTCATTTAAACCTCCGCATTATTGTATAAACAACACCAGTCTTGTAAATTGCTTTTTGTATTGCTTTATGCCCTCTTAAATTACAAGACGGGTGTATATTCTTAAAAACACCTGGTTCATTTAAAAGAAGTCTGTTTAACAGTCTGACAGTTCTATTGGATTATGTGTCTGCAAAATCACTTGTGTTTTACCTAATGAAACATGAACATGTTATTATCCAAACCAAAATCATCTTAACACTTTCCACGCGGCTGTTAGTTTTACCATATACAAAACAGATTTTTCAGAAACCTTTTCCAACTTTCAAATTCTATCTCAAGGATTATTGAACAAATACTAGGCATGTCTGTACTTAATTCAATGCATTTCTTATGGTGATTTCCAATATGGTAATGAAATTCAAAAACTTCGACATTTTTGAAACATTTTGTGAAATTTTGTGATGTCGTCTGCAGACGCCTGCCGTGTGGAAAGTGTTAAAAGCTCACTACAATTAATTGAAGAAGTGTACCTGTACTAGATGATATAAATACAGACAAGTTGGATATTTATTATCAATCGATCCTCAATTTTAGTTGAACAAGTGGTGACAACGTACGAGCTTACAATAATAGTAGCGATATTAGATGTGTGCTAACAAGAAAACTTGTTTTGTTTTGTCGTATTGAACAAATTTACTTAATGAACTTTTCGCATATTTGTGACCCGTCACATCAAAATGGACATGTAAGAGGCCCGATCAGCCCGCCCGATTCAAATCTGAGTTATTGGTATGACTTGAAAGAACACATTTTAAGCTTTGAAATGACACCATGTTGAAGGTAATCAGACTTTGTAATTACAAGATAGGATTTAAAGAAGCAAATTTGTTTCTATTATTTCCTTAATATTTCACCAAATATATTGGCCTCTATCTCAGACTTGTGTTTGCCGACAACATGTCCTTTCTGACGCGACTGGTCACATTTGATATTCAAAGCAGACCCGCTGAAGTGACTGAATAACAATCATGTCACCTCACTTGCGACCACAAATTGTCTACAGAATACTTTCATAAAGCCTCAAGCCTCGTTTGAGGAAAAACAACAACAAACCTCACAAATAAATCTCCACTTAGGACGGCTCTAAACAGCAACTTGACATACGGAATTATCTAAACAACTCTCTATCCATAGCCTATATGTTTGCTATGCTATTCGATAGATGAAAGGAGTATTAAAATAAACAAACCGTATTGACTTGATCATCTAGAATTACTTGTGACTTCGGCATACTCTTTGTAACACAGCAGAGAACATCAAGATCCTTTTACATTGAGATCTTGGAACAATCAGTCGCAGGCGATAATAATTACTAATACATGTACCGTATTATCCCTATTAAGCGCCCAGGAACTTATAAGCGCCCACCCCTGTTTTTCTCAATGACTACCAACAAACAATCCCTTATAATTATGAGCGCCCACCTTTTCAAATGGTCAGCATCCTCAAATGACCAATTGTACTGGGCGCTTAATAGGGACAATACAATTTTTTTAAATATTTTTTTTAACATATATTTTTTAACCAATCTCTTGGCTCACGCCACTTAGGATGCCTTGATGCGCCACAAGTGGTGTATGTGCCACCAGTTGAGAAAGCCTGTTTAAGAGCATCTTTTAAAAACAAAAACACTTGTTTCAATGCATTATCGTACTTGTAAGCAAAAAGGGTTTTATTTGTCAGTTTTTTGCTTTGAATATTTAGTTTGGCCTTTCTTTCTTTGCTAATAAAGACTAAGATTGAGTAATAAAGACTAAGATTGAGTAATACTAGATACTATCTGACTAGCCCTGACCAAGAAAATCAGAAAATATAACGAACAATATGTGGTGTGATGCAAAATTAGGCGGAAGTCGCCAACATTGATTTTGAGATATAGCTAAACAAGGAACACATTTCTTTTGTTTTCTATTGTTTTGAAAACACTTCAATTGCTCATATCTTTGGAATTAAGGTGTAATTTTAAAGGAGGTTTCTGCAAAACATAGCATTACAACTGACCAATACAAAAAAGTACAAAACTAAAAATGTGTTATGATCGACTTCAGACTCGTTTTACTAGATCGCACATTACGTTTATCGTTAGTGATCTGTACGCTCATTACGACTTGATTATGACTAAAAGCCAAAAACAAAATATAACCCAGGCTTCGCGCTAAATGGCGTTTTGGTGCGCACAGCGCCATTTTCTCCGAGTGTACGACATAAATAATATTTTCCCATCAGTTCGGGAGCGCGGCGCGCGCCAGAAATTTAGCACTGCTCTCAGGCAAGGAAAGGTATTTTGCTCATCCTAGCGCCCGGTCGGCAGACCAGAAATCTATAAAACATCATTGAATGACGGGCCGACAGCAACATAAATAATAATGGTTTCGTAATAATTTCATAGGTAGCCTTATTTTGATTTTGTATCTCTTTTACATACCCTATCTCGGTCGTTTCTACACAATTAAAGTACCTACAGGGTGTCCCAAAAGTCTATGCACGTTTTTGAAGAGTCATATCTCATAAAATATAAATCATATGGTATAAATTTAACCATATTTTGATAGACGAGACTTGGGAAATTATTTTGATACCAAACACAACCCTATTGGTGACCCTAAAACATTATAACACTGGTTGGAAGTTTTTGGCCATGTGCCAGACCCACCCATACCAAATACCACACATTGTTGCTAAAATCAGGTGCGCATAAATTAACAGTATGAAAGCAACGGTGCGCATTAGTCAAAGTTCACATGCTTACCTTGCAACATTAATGTTATTACCAAACTCGGTCACTCATAACATAAATAGGCGTAGTAGACAACATTGCACAGTAAAAGTCTTCATTCAAGATGGTAAACAGCATAGGATAAGCGAATACAAATTGTATGGTTCTACGCTGAAACAAATTCAGTGCAACTTACTCAACAAAAGTTCAGAAAACATTTCAAAGTGAAACGCGCACCAGGAAGAATATCCATTTTGAAGTTAGTGGATACATCTTTTAACACAGGAACTGTGCATGGTTTGTATCGATGTGGTAGAAAGACTGGTAGATCAACAAGTCACATTGATGTCATAAGACATGCAGTAGCCAAAACTAAGGTCCAAAGAGATCTATTCGCCGACTTTCCGCAGAAAACAAGATTAAAAGATCAATTGTTCACAGAATTTTGCGTATGGACTTGAAGAAGTTTCCATACAAGATTCAGATCAAACAAAACATTAAAGCAGCGGACATATATAGTTTGTTATTATGATGGGATCACTGTAATGTAAAATTATAAATATTAATTGACGGATCACTTTCCGAGTAACTAACTCTACCCGTCTTTTGTTAATCTCAATAGGTATGGATTTATGAACTTTATTCCTCCAAAGTATAAAATTACATTTTTGCAGTAATATATATTTTACTTCTAGGGTGGCATTACAACCAGATGTTACTCCAATGTTTGGTATCAAAATTATTTCCCACATCTCCTCTTTCTAAATATGTATTCATATTTTCAATACGACTTATATTTTGTGAAATACAAAGCTTCAAAGTCGTGCATAGACTTTTGGGACACCCTGTAGTTAGATCGAACACATCGATACAGAGACTGTTTATGACAATGTTTTGATGTAAGACCCCCTAACTTCTCATATTTAAATTTTCCTCACGCACGTGTTGCACAAATGCGTTGTGTACAGTTTGATCGGAAAAAATACGTATCTCGAGTCACTTTTTGGCTAATTTTACCGTCAATATGTCCTCTGAATCGTAGAGCAAATAATAGAGAAAATACTATAAACCTGGTCGCGACATTTTGGGAGCAATTTTGTGTATAAAACTATCTGAAAATTTGGATAAACAAATGATTGTCAAAAGATCGACAAATGCAAAGGTTCAGAATTCGGAAGACTTGTGTATTTTTAACACACCTAACAAATCACAATTTTTCCAACAGATTACAAAGTCTGGGAACCCTGAGAGAATAATAAGCCTAATATACCACTACAATAAATAATAACCAAGGTTATTATAATAACTCAATACATTCTCGATCCTATACCTATGATCAAAAGTGTTCAAACCAGTATTGACACTTTGTAGCAATACAGATACACAGTGAAAAACCTGAGCCTGACATATGTAAACAAATGGTCAAAAAGTGAAGATAAAAACTGTCTGTTTTATTTTTGTATAAAACAATTACCTGGTACAGGGTTCATACACTTTCTGAGCAAAAAAATTCAAGGACTTTTCCAGGACTTTCCAGGACTATAATTGTAGAATTCAAGGACCTTCTCTAGTATAATGTACCAACCAATTTTTAAACAATCATACTATTTGCCTACTTCAAAACCATATTGGGGCATTTAAAACATATTGTTAGCTCAACCACTTACTTATAGAACATGTTGATAAATTTATTATCCACTAGATATATCTACAATGTAGTTAGTTTATGAATTCGATGAATTCCTCATGGCATTCAGCTGAGTTTCAATCTGTCTATCTAACTGTTCTATGGATGCACTTTTGTCTTTAGCAGTCCGTCGCAAACTGTTGCTCTTTGTTATAAGTGTTATCTGACCTTTTGCCTCTGCTTTCTCAGCATATTCATTCTGTATTCGGGCTATTTGCTTTGAGTTCCTCTAATTGATCAACTGCTTCCTTCCTCTTAATATCTTTGCTTTTATAGTCAGGAAAAATGTTGATATTTAAGGAGTTATGAGCATTTAAAATTTTCCTTAAATACAGGCTTCAATTGAAAAAAGAAACTTTGAAACCAGAAATATCCCATACCCCCAATGTTTGTAACCGCAAAAGTGGTATGACCTGAGAGTTAAGTTGATTAGGAACGGTTTCCATTTTTTGGAAGAACCCCCCCTCCCCATCCATTCCCTATCCCTTCCCTCTCCTAGGCTAGCCCTATTCCCTCCCTATCGCTATTCCCTTCCTACCCTATCTTCAACAAAACTAAGTTAAGTCCAATTAGTATTTTTATATCACTAGTGTAGGTATACCTTCTTTAAATTGACTAAACTATCCCTCCCTTCCCTATCACCATCACTACCCTCTTCTATCCCCTCTCTCTAGCCTGTGCAGCAGCTTAACGAATTACATGCTATTACATGTAATTGCTTACTTCACAACTTGCTGGCTGGGCCTGGTTTTTAACACTGTTTAGGCCAAACAAAAATAAGTGTTCATATTAAGAGTTAAAAGCATTTAAACATTTCCTTTAACACTGTCTTTCAATTGAAAAAAGAAACTTTAAATCCAAATATCTCCCTTACCCTTAAGTTTGTAACCACATAATTGATACGCCCTGAAAGTATAGTTGATTAGAAATTTTTAAGTTTCTGAAAGTATTCCACATGCACCCATCGCCCCCCCCCCCCCCCCCCCCCCCCCCGGACCATGTGACCCCACCCATGTTGTCAACAAGGGGAATTCCCTTGTTTTTATGACTGAAGAAACATGTGTGTTCATTTACCAAATATGGTTCATTATGTTAATGACATCGGGTTATCCAATCACTGTCAAGAATTGTTTTGTCTTGTTGCCATATAAGGATTGACCTCAAATTGGGAAACCCATTACTTTTGCGGTGCTGGGGATTCCCTTAATAAAACATGTGCTCGCCAACATTAATATATTACATGCTAGAATGCTTACTTCACAATAGCAACAGCCGGGAGCAACAGGGCCTGGGATACACTATTTATCAGCAATTTAAAAGAGGTATTTAATTAACAAAAATTCTGAGAACCTTCAATGAATGAATAAAGATGAAAGATTAATAATATGGAAAATAAAATGAATAAAAACTTTGAAGAATTTATTTCAGGTTTTCAGCTGGTTCAATACCACTACAGCATTCGAATGGTTTAATATTATTAAATATTAGTTTTGGCGACCGCGCTGCGTGACAGAGTTTATGATGTCAAAATAATGACAATATGATGGGACATTGAGAGCTGTCAATGTTTTGTGGGGGAGCACATTTTGAAATTCAAGGACTTTCAAGGACTTTTTTCGGAATTTAAGGACTTTCCAGGCCTTGAAAATGAAAAAGTAAAATTCCAGGACTTTCAAGGTTTTCAAGGACCCGTACGAACCCTGTGGTAATATAGGCGCGCTGGCACTAAATTTACGAGTTACTGGATTTGATAGAATTTTCAAAGAATTTTCAAGAACTCCTGGTTTTTGGATTGAGCTCCCACTTTTTAAAAATCAGGGGGGTTCAGGAGCTTTGAGAACTCCTGGCTTTTAAAGTTACTGCTAACCCTGATATAACCCCTTGCGCGTAATGTCATTGAGGCCCATTATGGTAATGTATTGTTTTGTTACAAACCAGTAGATATAAAAAGTAGATAAAAATCCCCGCTATAAAACACCTGCTGTGTCAAACATCAACTCGATCTACTCTCTAAAAATGATTAAATGCCAGCTATACCCATGACTAAAAGCCAAAAACAAAATATAACCCCTTGCACGTATGTCATTGAGGCCCATTATGGTAATGTATTGTTTTGTTACAAACCAGTAGATATAAAATAAAAAGTAGATAAAAATCCCCGCTAAAACACCTGCTGTGTCAAACATCAACTCGATCTACTCTCTCAAAATGATTAAATGCCAGCTATTCCCGGGCATACAACACAAATCAATTACGACTAACTATAGATAGTGATAGTCATCTGACCCGTTCTAACGCAAAAAACCCGAATGGCAGAGAGATTAGCTTTCACGTTGTTTATCTTGCACGAGAATCAAGAAAATGTGCATTGTCATAGCAGCGGGATTAAGCAGGCCTTTTTGCCGACTTGAATTGCCGCCGCCCAGGTAGTAATTGCATTGGGAAATAGCAAACTGGGAATTTTTACTGTAGTTTCGGGAAAAAACAAAATCAAATATGTTCTTTCATGTGGCCTGTCCCTCAATTTGCTTGTCTTAAATTCAAAGTGATTATTTGAAGCAAAAATAGGGAGCATATGGGGGGGGGGGGGGGGGGGGGGGGGGGGGGTGGGGGTAATGACAGGGAATAGATTTAAACTAAGGGTTTTGGCACCACTCCAGATTACCCTTCCCATGATACATATATGTGATGCGATCAAGCGGAATGAGTCGTATGTCGTGTATATTAATTTTGAGTTACAGGTACAAAGAAGTGACAAATTCTTATGTTTTACTTTGTTTTCTCCGTTGGTAAACTGTTTGTAACTCAAAAACTAGAAGTTTGATTTTAGTGGGGTTTGGACCATACTGTAGCATTTTCACCTGCTTTCAAATGATGGACAAATATCAAAATTCAAAACTGCTGACAAATTTCAGCATAAGTATCAGCTATTTATCCAGGCTCATTTCTTGATAAGTTTGTGATCCAACTTACCTCCCCTAAATTATATTTAACGATACTTAAAGTAGGGTAAATCATCACACAAACGCTTTGTTACAAATAATTTAAACAAATAATTATACAGAAAATTGAAAACAAACTCTTTTCTTCCTAAAAGTAAATGATATAAAGGAAAACAAAATAAGATAATGAGACTTTTTATTTTATTTAGGTGGCCTTAAGGTCACAAATAAAAAGAAACCTGTTTTACAGGCCCGACTGATTTTTAAAAAAAAAATACTGGTAATTTGAATAAAAAAGTTGTGTTTGTTTTTTTGACAATTCAAAAATTGTTGAAATTCAGCAACATTTTCATGATTTTTTTTGGTGTGGAAAAAAGCCCAAACAACAACGCCCAACCGACCCTCATTACCTGAGAGGTCTGTTTGTCCGTAGAACAGTGGTTTTTGTTGTCGCCTTAGGCCCAAAAAAAAGAAGTAATGTTGTCCTCCACAGCTTTCAGAGAGGAGGGGCGGGTGGGTGGATTTTTAATTTTTAATTTTTTAAAATTTTCTTATACCAGCGGAAGCTCAAAGTTCAGCCAACAAGAAGTTGTAATCACTCTAAGAGTCGCAAATATTTGTTATAAACACTTGATTTAATATTTAATGCCATTTAAACTGTTTTAAAAAAAATCTGAAAAAAATCTGGGAAAAAAAGAAATCGAAGCGGCCCTAAATCTGACGAGCGGGCAGTCGAGGACAACATTACAATTTTTTTTTTGCCTTATCTATATGGCCAAGTTTTTGCAGACAAATCACTTCAACACGAAATGCAAAATGGTGCTACGTGATGTGCCCGGAGTAACGTGATACTACGACAATTTACACTAACGCCGTCCATGTCAGACTGCTTGGGGCGTGATGGTCTCACTCGGGACAGTTTAATCCCGCCGTGGAATTCAACTCATCGTCACACTGTTTATTTGAATGGTGTGTAAATAAGAGCAATTTATGCACCTCGGCGGCGGCCGTGGAGATCAGATGTCAAATTTATTCGTAATAAATCAAAACCTGGGATAATATTTTGAATTTATGAAGCATAAGGTGCTATATTTGTTAATCATCATAGGGATGGTTTTTTTTAGTATAAACACAAACACAAAAATCAGTGGGAAATATCAAGTGGAGTATACAGTCATAAAAAAAAAAGGTAACTATACAGGTAATAAATGGGCTTCTAACTCTAAAAATATATATCCTACCTCCTGGAAAAGATCACATAATATGCCTTTAAGGAACAGTATGCATTGTTGTCAAATGGACAGGAACAAAACCAGTTCAGGTAGATTAGTGGACAGGGTGGTCCAATGAGCAGGTTTTAAGTCTCATTAGTTATAGAAGTGGGTAAGTGTGATGAACAGAAATGAGTAAATGGGTCCATCTTTAATTCAAAATAGCGCGAAATATTTGGTTCCTATTACATATACATGTCTACAGTATCCCTTTTCAACCGTTAAAGTGTTACACAAATTAGCACATTGGAAAAGAAAGAAAAAAATCCAAATGATTCTATACTTACAATCTGCAATTCATTGCCGCCTCCACTGCTGTAAGTGGTGGCCAGTGTGGATGCGCACGCCTCGGAATACCACGGTATCTGGCCACGCTGTGACACACTGCTGACCGATATGGTGTATATACTGTTGGTGTATCCATCGCAGTTGCAGCTGTCTTGAGAACGGCCACCATTACCGGACGCCCAGACAAATATGGAGCCGAGACCTCGCCTTCCCTGGATGGATGATATACAAAAGTTGCGGGAAAGTTTATAAAGGTTTTATTAGGATGGGGGATGGGAATTACACGACAAGGGTAATAAAGCCTAATTATTGCAGTTAGGCAAAAAAAAAAGTTTGTCTCAAATGACCTGCGCGCATTCCCGAAACAGCCCGCGTTAGCTTTTTTTTTTTCTTCAATTTTTTTCCCCCAATTTTTTTTCCCAATTTTTTTTTCTTTTTCAATTTTCTCAAAAAAATCTTGCAAAATCCAACTTTTTGGCCAAACAAATGACGATCAGGTCTAAATTGGGGAAACTTTTTTTTAAAAAAAATCCGCAGACCTCGTTAGATTTTCAGTCTCTCATGTCCTTTGAGACAAACCTTTTTTTTTGCCTTATGACAAACATATTCCTCTTTATAAGAAATTCCATGAAAAGAAAGTGACCTAAAGCAGGGATGCCAGTAGAAGGAAAAGGAAGAAATAGCTTGAAAAAAGCGTGTGCATTTGGGTTAAAAATCCCCCAAGTGAGCTGAAAATAAATAAAAGTGCGGAAATTTGGACCAACAAAACCCTGTCATCAGGAAATTTCCTAAAAACTGGCATCCTTTCTAAAGCTATACTTTGCTAGTTTACCGCAACTACATTATATAACAGGCACAATATGTGATGCGATCTGTGAAAACCCGCCACATGGTGGCATTTTTCATATTGGAGATATTTATATCATAAGAAAGCTAAAATTGTGCTGATTACAGAACTGTTTCGATCATTTTTCTATGATCACTACAAAAAAAGTTATGAGTGAATGATGATTGTGATGTCATCAAAAGCTACAAAACAAGAAATCATCGAAACAGGTCAAAAAAGATACATAATTCAATATAATAACACTATAAGGTTAATAATAAAAGTGACTTATGTAAGTGTTTGAAGGTGAAATTTCATGAAAGATGATGACACAAAGTATTGGAAACTAATTTTCTTTAAAAAATTCCAAAAAAAAAGAAAAAGGTGTTTTTATTTTTTGGAAAAAGTGTACTTTAGGTCCCAGATACTGGTATACCAGTATCGGTCGATACTGGTACATGAATTTTGCCAGTATCCCTCGATACTGGAACAATTTACATAATCCAGTATCGGTCGATACTGGAACATCAAATTGTGTTCCAGTATCGACCGATACTGGAACACTTCATGTGTTCCAGTATCGCCCGATACTGGAACAGTTTCATTCCAGTATCGATCGATACTGGAACAATTAAATGTTCCAGTATCGCCCAATACTGGAACATTTTGTTCCAGTATCGCTCGATACTGGAACATGTAAATCGTTCCAGTATCGCTCGATACTAGAACGATTTACATGTTCCAGTATCGAGCGATAATGGAACGATTTAAGTGTTCCAGAACTCGTGTATTGTTATATTTGTGAAAAGGGGACGACTATTTCAGCTTTAAAAATTAGCGACATTTTTACGACGTCAGCTTTGAGTGCATTATAGTTATTTTTCCTTTTTAAATACGTGTTCAGTTGTTATATATGAATAGCGGGATTTGTTTCTATTATTTGTTTGAAGAAAAAAATGTCGTAGTGTTTTAAAATATTGCGAGGGAAAGCCATCTCATTCATTATAGTTTGGGAACAACATTGTTTATGTTGGAGTACTACACACTAAATGGGGTCGTTCAATATCTTTCTCTTGAAATTGTTGTGGCTCTGAAAAGAGCTTTTATGGATACTATTAGGATGAGCTGATTGGTAAAGTCCATTTTACGTTACGTATGCATGATCATTTTCTCTTTTTGAAAAACTGAGTGGCTTGGAAAACTACCGATGATATGTATCTCAAACGAAAATCGTTGTAATCTCCACGCCTTCTAACGCATGACTTTTGCCTTTAGTGAATACCTAGTAGTTGAATCAATTGTCATGTATTGCACTGGGGCTTCCAAGGGGAGCTTCATCCTCTCGAAATGCTTCCTCGAATCGTCAATCAGCATAGAAATAGTTTACTCTATTTTGAGAATTTAAATATCCCCATACTCAACTGCGACAAGTTTTCAAATCAGCTTTCTGATGTTCTCTCATCATCGCCTGATAGTGTTGGTAGGTTCATTTGTACCTTGCACGGACTTTCAACTTTAACTCGGTTGACAAGACCCCTTTCTTAAATTTGCCTACTGTCAATTGCGTCTTCCAAGCTGACGTGCCGTCGGCTTCTGATTCTGAAAAAGACACGCGTCCGATAATATCTGCTGTTTCAGTTTTGATAGCTTGAGTCATCCATTATCAGTGAGAGAGTCTACGACTACAGAGAAGTTAGACATCAAACCTGGATAATGAAGTAAGACAAACAATTCAAGTAGCTATGTCGTGACATTCCGATATGGAGTTTTTTGGACAACATTTCAATGTTGGCCTACATGTATATTTCACTACACAAATATAAAACGGCATGTTGAGGCCATGTTTATAATGTCATTGTGACGTCAATCGTAAGATGTTTGTACTTGTCACGAATAACCAAACAAATAATAATAATGAAGTGTCTCAGACAACAGCTTCGACGGGTCCATCTAAAAAGAACAACCAGCTGCAGTCATTAAGAAACGGAAACACCGACACATATCAACACTAGACACTCGCCAACGTATAGAATAAGCCGCACGAGAAAAGAGACGAACCTCCCAAAGATTCCCGTCGCTTGACACATCACAGGCAGTTTTGAATACCACAAAACGGTTCTTTTCAGAGCCACCCTATTTTCCAGAAAGAGAAAATAACCATACAAGCCAACTTCACCGATATTGTATTGGGTGATACTGGCACATTTTTCATGTTCCAGTATTGGGCGATACTGGAACATTTTTCATGTACCAGTATCGGGCGATACTGGTACACATTTTACCAGTATCGACCGATACTGGAACAAAATAATGTACCAGTATTGATCGATACTGGTACATTATTTTGTTCCAGTATCGGGCAATACTGGAACATTTTAAACGTGCCAGTATCGAGCGATACTGGAACAAAATAATGTACCAGTATCGAACGATACTGGGTGTTCTAGTATTGGTCGATACTAGTACAGTCTAGTATCTGGGAGCTAAAGTACACTTTTTCCTATTTTTTCTATTTTACCCATAATCCCTAGTTCACAATTTGCGACATCCGACGGGTTTTCATAGATCGCATCACATATGCCACAGTTACACATTCACTCAAAAATGTGTACATCAGGCCAAATCTATACACTGCATGTAAACCTATCCGTCTGCGTAAACGTACACAGCCGACCCATGTTCAAAAAGCGCTCAAATGACTCTTGAGCGAGTGCCGTATACGTACTTGACCTTTACTGAAAGCAAAGCACTCTTGATTGCTTTGCTCTTCAATTGGATTCATTTTTTTGACCATAAAGCCTTATTACACAGCCAACATTTCACAAATTCAACCCCCACAAGGGGATACTTTGTATAAGTGCTTAAGGGATGCAATTCACCCTTAAATTGAATCAAATTGTTGTAGAATCCATTCAGGTTTGGTTATAACAGACATTTTAAATGATACATTTTGACTTTGCAAATGGCATGAAAAATGAGGGATATTTAGGACACAATTCAGAGGATGTATGGGTTTGTTAGTACTCTGGATACCTTTAGGGGCATCTACAGTGTTAAAACTGGTGACGAGTCTTTTTTTACTGTTTGTGCAGGTTTGGACTAATCTTTCCATCTGTTTCTTGTTAATGTCCTCAAGGCGGCACTACAGGCATATTTGTTCCCACACTAATTTTACTTCAAATGTTTACATTTGATTATTTTTATGTTATTGAGTATTTTTGTAAGTGCTTTGAGCCTCCAGGGAATAGCGCATTATAAATATTTGTTGTATTTATGCGCTCCAAGTGCAGCAACAGCCTTTCCAACGCTGAATATCACATCGTAAATTTAGCATAACACCACTGAAATCTATGGCAGCCAACAGCACAAGTTTCCGGTATTTCTGGCATGTTTTATAATTTCCTCATCTGTTTTAGTCCAATAATGGAAAAATCTGAATGACATTTGCATAAATTTACAAACGATCATTGTCAAAAATGCACACCTTGATCCTCTTAAACTTATCCAGAGATATTTAAAAAGGTTTTCCCTTCATAAAGAAGCTTTTTTTATAGACTTTAATACCGGAAATGAATTGATAACAACATAATCATGTATTGTATGCAATCTCACAGACTTAAGAAATATGTGGAAAAAGTGTCTATTTCTCTTTGAAAAGACAATGCATAATGTTCACAAAGTTTAAATCCTTCAATGAAAATCGAAAGAAAAACTTTGTAAATTGACATAATCTTCAACCTATTAGTCCAGAGAAAACAGCACCATCTTATATATTTATTTTGTCAAGCTATCAAGCGATATTGACTCTCCTTTACAATGTAGTCGTCTTCAATTTCAATACCAACACGGCTAGATTAAAAAAGTGACGGAAACTCTTGGCGCGGAGGATGTTTGTCTGTCAGTTCAAATAGGAGTGTGCGTTGTGTCGCCTATTGATCCAAACTGGCAAACTGGGTTAATGGATGGAAGTATTGTGTGGTGAGATGACAAAATATCGGCACAATACGCTTACAGGGTATACCTTTCTATTGTATGTATATATGGTCAGACGTGATGCTTTCAATCGGTCGGGGTTTGTTGCGTGAATCCCGCTTGCTTGCCTCGAGGCATTGGCTAAGAGGAAGCCACATTTTTGTGTTCGCAAGAAATATACAGGAGGTTATAAGTTCTGCATCAATTTTTCTTTGGCAATGAAACAAAAACAGTGACAACTTTTTGAAAGGACTAAAGTTTCACACACTTCACAGTATATCGAAACTTAGACAAATTTTGCCAACCATCAGCCCGTGTCCTCGCAACATTGGTTGATGGGGGAGGGGAGGTGATGTAGAAGGTTTATTTTTAACATGCCTCTTATAGCACATGCTATAGGGCAATTACATTATGCAAACATGGGTCGGTGTTTGAACACATTTTTCTTTGACTGTAGGACTTGTTAAAATATAACTTAATGCCAGGTCAACTACAATCAAGAAAAAAGGTTGGCACACTTTGTCCCAATAAAGGAAAAAAAGTGCCCCCTCTCCCCCCCCCCCCCCCCCAAGGCAATGATGATCCGAGCCACATGTCATCAGAAGCCTTGGCAGCACCCCCAACATTGAATTGATTGATGGGGGTGGGGAAGGATGAGAGAAAGGGGGAGACATCTGCTTGCCATTAAAGAGTGCTGTGTCCCAAGTTGTATTAAATTGTGTCAAGTGTGCCAATTATTATTGTCCTTGATTGTAGCTCACGCTTAATACTTTGTTAAGAACCACTGATCCAATTGATCATAGCACAAAGCCCACATTCCGAACAGATGTATGTGCCCAGGCTTGAACCAGTAACCATGAGTTACTAAGGCGCACTACATCTGCAAAAAGCATGGCACACTACACATGAGTAAACACAACACAATCTGATGACATCATCTTAAGACGTGTACATCATATTATATCAAAGGTCAACAAGCTGTATGATCTGTAAACTTTAAAAAAAACTCACCCACCTATATATTGTATCCTTTGTGCATTACAAAAGGATTATTTTATAATCAATGCTTTTATTTGACCAAATATTCCAAGGCCCACCATAAAACCAACATTCATGATGCTGCTACAATTCTCAAAAGTTGCGGGCATTTTCGCAAACCCAGCATGCCACCCATATTATGTCTTTTGAGAGCAGAGTCCAAGTCAATAACCACCATTGCTGATGAGGGACGACTTGTATCATTAACACTTTCCATGCGCAGACGTCAGCAGACGACATTCCAAAAATTCACAAAATGTTTCAAAAAGGTTAAAATTATTTAATTTCATTACCATATTTGGAATCACCATGAGAAACGCATTGAAATAAGTACAAACATGCCTGGTATTGGTTCAATAATCCTTGAGATAGGCCTTGAAAGTTAGGAAAGGTTTCTGAAAAATCTATTTGTATATGGTAAAACCAATAGCCGCATGGAAAGTGTGAATACACTGGGAAATGTCAGAGGGTCAGAATCTGTACTATTATTAGTTTTTGGCAAAAGAATCATCATATCCTCCTTCATAATTATGATACTTTTGATTTATTTGCATAAGAATTTGCTATAATTTGACAGTTTGTCTAGGCCGGGCTAGATACAGATGTGTCTCAGGTACAAATGAATGGAATGGGGAGGGGAGATATTACTATGGGTAAGAGGTTGCGAGGATGTACCACAAAAATAAGGCCCCTTTAGGCGAGGGGAAAAAACACCCCGACCGAGCCACTTTTTGCTTTTTTCAAGAATTTTTTTTTAGAATTTTTTTTCTCAATCATGTAAAAAATAGCCGTTTTTTTGCCGAAAATCTGTCGAAATTTGTTTCCAAAATAAAATCTTGATTTTGCAGACTTTGGTGACATTTTAGGTTAATTTAAAAAAAATTAAAAAAAACATTACAAAAAACCAAAATAACAACCGACCGACCCTACTTGACCGCCCATAAAACAGGGTGGTTTTATTTCGTTGCCTCATTAACTTTTAGTAAACAATAAGCAAACCACTATTGGTTGCAGTAAATAATCAGGTCAATTTTTCAAAATCTTGATCGATTTTCCTTAAAATCTCAAAATTCCTTGAAGGAAAATTAAGGACAACTTTCCAACCATTTCATACATAACCTCAACATCCCCCCCCAAAAAAAAAAAAGAAGAAAAAAGAAAGAAACAGAAGAAAAGTTGTAAATTTTTGAGTTCATTTCTGTCCCTACCAATAGAATATTATACTGCTAGGCTGCATCAACTTAACCACAGAGACTTAACATAGTCAACGTTACAAAGTTTGCTTGCATAATGTAAAACGAGCGATTAAATGAATTAATTTTCATCTCGATCGAGTTAAATCGGTCAGGCATCTTTTATATCTATGCAACAAAAATGACACTTGGTGGGGAAAATGATTTATTTATATTTGTTTCAACCTGTCCTGTTTTATTTGTATTTATGTTTCTCGAGATATTTATCTCGCTCACTTAATTATACAAGTGGTCCCGATTTCAATACAAAAAGGACACTTGGCTCTGACAAGTAGAGTATTTATAGCAAACTTGACTGACACAGGAGAGGAAGTATCAATTGTAATAATGCATATTTTATAAATAAGATTGCTCATTCATCTTGATTTCTTCATATATTGTTAATCTGCATCAAATCGCCCACACACATGCAGGGATGGTGTGTGTTATCTCATTGGAAATAGTCCTTGGGCCAAGTACCATATGTATGGGCAACGCTAGAGCGGTAGTGATAAAAAAAAAGGTCAATTTGATTTTTTACATTTCTGTTCATCTTTCTTTTTACATCTCTGTACAAAACACAAAAGGAAAATAATCTATATGTTGCAATTCAAATATGATGTCTCCATGATTTAGAAATAAAACCCAACAAAAGTCAAGAAAATATGATATTTAGAGCAAATTCAGATTGTTTTTATCTTAGAAAAGCAAACTGAGATGGGAATGATACAAATATTTATCAAAACAAGACCTGACGTTTATGAATTATTAAACACTAGTACAAATTGACAATGACACATAACAAGTCGACAATACAAAAAGGACACTTGGCTGTGACAAGTAGGGTATTTATAGCAAATTTGACTGACACAGTAAACAATAGCTCTGTGGAGTATAAGTATCAATTGTAATAATGCATATTTTATAGATAAGATTGCTCATTCATCTTGATTTCTTCATATATTGTTAATCTGCATCAAATCGCCCACACACATGCAGGGATGGTGTGTGTTATCACACTGGAAATAGTCTTTGGGCCAAGTACCATATGTATGGGCAACGCTAGAGCGGTAGTGATAAAAAAGTCAATTTTAATTTTTACCTTTATATTTGTTTCAACCTGTCATGTTTTATTTGTATTTATGTTTCTCGAGATATTTATCTCGCTCACTTAATTATACAAGAGGTCCCGATTTCAATACAAAAAGGACACTTGGCTGTGACAAGTAGGGTATTTATAGCAAACTTGACTGACACAGTAAACAAAGGCTCTATGGAGAGTAAGTATCAATTGTAATAATGCATATTTTATAAATAAGATTGCTCATTCATTTTGATTTCTTCATATATTGTTAATCTGCATCAAATCGCCCACACACATGCAGGGATGGTGTGTGTTTTCTCATTGGAAATAGTCCTTGGGCCAAGTACCATATGTATGGGCAACGCTAGAGCGGTAGTGATAAAAAAAAGTCAATTTTATTTTTTACATTTCTGTCCATCTTTCTCTTTACATCTCTGTGCAAAACACAAAAGGAAAATAATCTATATGTTGCAATTTCAAATATGCTGTCCCCATGATTAAGAAATAAAACCCAACAAAAGTTTTAAAAATATGATATTTAGGGCAAATTCAGAACGCTGTTATTTAAAAAAAACGCAAACTGAGACGGGAATGTACAAATATTTATAAAAACAAGACCTGACGTTTATAAATTAATAAACACGACTACAAATTGACAATGACACATAACAAGCCGACAAGATAGATCGTAGATATTTTAAGCTTTAAAGAGCTTTATGCGCTTTTTACCAAAAGGTCAAATCAGTGACACCTTTTTAAGGTCATTACATCAACTACCCCATAAAGCTACTTTATGAGGAGACACCTTTATCATGTTCACCTAGGCCACAAAAGAAATGTGTTGTGTTGCTCTCAGCGACCGATGCTAAAATCTAAAAAATCAGGGTTGCAATTTGTTTTTAAAAATATTTAAATTTTACCCAATTTGTCAAAATATTGCTATTTTCTTTCTGAAATGAATATAAGTTTGATTGAATAGATTGCTTTAAACTATTATCACACTAGAAACATTAGTCAAATTGATATTTATCAATTTTGTCTTGTCATGAACCACTGTCTGTCAGGTATATTTGTCAGGGAAAGAAGAAAAAAGAGAAAAAGGGGAAAGAAAAAGGGAAATGGATCGAACTACCCGAATTCAATATTTTTTGGTTGGTACTTGATGGCAACACAACATATTTTTTGTTGGCCTTTGCCCTAACACAGCACTGAGTACTACAAAATACTACTCTACTAGGTGCTGCTAGCGCTCTCCTGGTGCGCTCACACAGGCTATCATATGCGGACTAAATTCTTAGTATAACCCTATACAAAACAAGATTTTTCAGAAATCTTTCCCAACTTTCAATGTCTATCTCAAGGATTACAAATCATGCATTTTGCTATTTGATAGTTTGGGAGTGTTTCAAGCATTAAGTCTAACATAGGGAACTTCTGAGAACAAATAATTATTACACAATTTAAATTCTGTTTTCTGGTAATACAGGAAAATGGGGCTCTACAAAAAATGGAGCTCTATATTTCTATTTTATATGAGGGGAGGGAGGGAGGGAGGGGGGGGGGGGGTTGAGAGGTGGGTCTCAGAAGGAATGAAAATACTAGTGAGTGAGATACAAACAGAGAGTGGGAAAACTGCTACCACAATGCTGCAAATGGTTAAACTGAGCAGTCACTAATCACAGCCCATATCGATGCTATAAGCACCAATCCATTATAAAATTATCCAGATCCCAAAACAATATTTTCATACGCAGCTTTCACAAATGTTACTGTTTTCTTTCATTAGGACACTTGTCGCGTTGATTTTTAATAGTTACATTTAGGATTTAAGGCCTGACCACAAAAATGACTTTGTTTGCCATTTTCTCACTGACCCAAAATATTGTGAAATCATGGAAAGTGTTTTTTCTCTTCACTGTTATATTTAGAATTTAAGTTGTCATGGTTTCAGGTCATCCAAAAGATTCATGGCAAAATGTTATTCGGGAAGAGTTGTTTATCCTTTGTGACACCGGAATGTAATTTAAAACCAAGTTTATCAACCAACCAACTAGCTTTCCCAATTTTCTCCATATACAGGTGTCGGATATCCCAAAGGGCAGGCAAAATTCTCTTTTACCCAAATACAGGGTGTCCCAGAATGATTTATACCGGGTTTGAACAAATAATAAAACAAAACATTGCAGTCCCAAATCGAATGCCTGCCATATAATGGGGAACATGTTTCTCTGTTAATTTCATCAACATATCTCTATCCATTCAAATATTATTGACAATCGGTGAAAACCTGATTTGCACTTTCAGCGTATTTCAATAGATCAAACTCGCGCCAAACTTCACAACTGCTGCTTAAGAAAGTATGATATAAATCACTCAAGTAGAACAATTATCTCACACCATTCAAATATTGCTTCATAAAACATCATCAATTGATGATATCTATTAATTTTGGAAATTAAAAGAGGACACTGCCAATTACCTGCATGTCATTGAAATCGAGCTTTGTGCCAAATATATGATCAATTATTTTTTGAGTTTATTTGTTTCTTCAAAATAGGTAATTTCTGTCAAACTCGGAATTTACCAGTTTTACAAAAAAAATCCATATTTTTTGGCAAGAAACGTCAGATTTTTAAAATTCAAAATTCCTACGAAAGGTAAATATATATGTACATGTGGGAATCATAACCCTTTGACCAATAACAGTGGTAATCATAGCTAAATAAATGCACCTTTCCCGGTATAAATCATTTTGGGACATCCTGTATATGGAGCAATGGATGGCCTTATTTCAGCCTGCTGTCCAGTTTTAATGCAACAATCCATCACGGTTTAGATAATGGGATGGAAAGCTGGGCAAGGAGTACAAACCTTTGGATGGATTAATGACTATCTTGACCCACATACACACATCATTCTGGGACACCCTGTATATGGAGCAATGGATTGCCTTATTCCTGCTTGCTGTCCAGTTTTAATGCAACAATCAATCCATCACAGTTTAGATAATGGGATGGACAGATGAACAAGAAGTACTAACGTGGGGATGGATTAATGACTGGTGTAATGACTATCTTGACCCATACACACACATCATTTTTTGGACACCCTGTGTAGGGAGCAATGGATGGCCTTATTTCAGCCTGCTGTCCAGTTTTAATGCAACAATCCATCACGGTTTAGATAATGAGATGGACAGATGAACAAGAAGTACAAATGTGGGGATGGATTAATGACTGGTGCAATGACAATCTTGACCCATATTTACACACTGTATTACCATCAATCATTTTAGTCGTTTATTTTTTCTGAACCGATTTCAGCCTGTTTTTGTAGTGCAAATGGTATCGTAAGGGCGCACAGCACTAAATCACTCCTCGTTTTGTGTAATGGTAGTAAGTTCCGGCAAAAACAAAAAACGATTTTGTGATTAATGGGGTCCTTTGGGAATCAGTTTGGCGTGAGGGTAGCATTTCATAATTAAAATGAAAGATAATCTCTTGTACTTTGATCAGGATATTGCAAAATATTGATTTTCGATTGTATTGAAAATTTATCACGTGGATGAACACACGTGATTGGAGGCGGTTAGAAGGCGAGCGTCCAGGCTGAAAATAGGGGTGGCGCTGTTTAAATGATCGTATCGTAAAATCTAATTGGAAGGTGTAACACTTCTTGACGATTTTAGGAAATTTGAATGTTTGTTTATTATAATAGAGCATTCGAGACATTCCAAAAATTGGTACTAAGGGCCCAAAATAGCGACTCTTTTAGCCCTAATTTACATGTAATCCAATGGGCGGTTTATTTAGTGCTGTGCCCCCTTGTAACACGCAGTGGTGACACTCGATTTATATCGATTTGCTTTGATTTTGAGTCTATAAAAGAGGTAATTTTATCTTAATTTCAAAGAAAAACATATTTCTGTCCATGTCATACATAAATATCATGAACACGACCCAATTTTCTTACAAATTTGGAGCAAAAACGGTTGAAGAGCATCATTTTACTAACATTTCCTTGTTTTTGATTTTACTCACAATAATGGACCCCCTCGCCATGGTTATCCGATTATAAACCTACATATCTATGCTCGTTTTATCAATCACGGGCTTAACAAATAAAGTTGAAATAAATGTTTTTAAACCCATTTGTCATTGATATCAAATCTGTCGGCGGGGGGGGGGGGGGTGACCAGGTTTAATTTGGGCCTAAATTAAGACAAAAATAAGGCTTTTAAAGTATCAAAATGTCAATAAATGTACTCTGGGTAATTCCCTAGAGGATATAACCCAAAACAAATTACATTGTGAGTTTACCTGACACACGATACATTATACGTGACAGATAAAAAGACAATTTAGGCCTTTTATTATTTCAAAATTGAAACGTTTTTCACCCATACCCCTAAAATTCGGCAATTTTGGACCTACACTTTTTACATTTGTATCTAAGGTTTGATATAGGGTGTGCACGCCATTGCGCAATCGGTTTCATGGTTCATCGGGTTTTTAAAACATTGCATATGTATACTTTTAAGATAATATGAAACATAAATAGTCTCATTAACAACTCATGATGAATGAAAGAGATTATAAAAACATAGAAATTCTGCAAAATGGCCTTAAAGTGCCCAAAATTCGAACATTACAAATTGAGTATCGATGCGTTAAGTAACATAACTTTAGTTAGAGGTGGTATATAAATTAACTATTTTGACAGTTTATCTTGATATTACTTGGTGTTTACAAAAATGCCACAAAAAAAGTTATTTTTTTATTGTGTGTTATAAGGGCGCACAGCACTAAATCACTCCTCGTTTTGTGTAATGGTAGTAAGTTCCGGCAAAAACAAAAAACGATTTTGTGATTAATGGGGTCCTTTGGGAATCAGTTTGGCGTGAGGGTAGCATTTCATAATTAAAATGAAAGATAATCTCTTGTACTTTGATCAGGATATTGCAAAATATTGATTTTCGATTGTATTGAAAATTTATCACGTGGATGAACACACGTGATTGGAGGCGGTTAGAAGGCGAGCGTCCGGGCTGAAAATAGGGGTGGCGCTGTTTAAATGATCGTATCGTAAAATCTAATTGGAAGGTGTAACACTTCTTGACGATTTTAGGAAATTTGAATGTTTGTTTATTATAATAGAGCATTCGAGACATTCCAAAAATGGGTACTAAGGGCCCAAAATAGCGACTCTTTTAGCCCTAATTTACATGTAATCCAATGGGCGGTTTATTTAGTGCTGTGCCCCCGTAAGAGATGGTAGGATCATTGTACCTTACAATCAGCATTGTACGAAGAGCAAGAAATACTGATAATCGCTAATGGCGAAATTACACAATGTTGAATCTCCTGGAAAAAGTACTTTATAAATCCAAAATATTATCATTAATTTTATTCTTTGATATGTTTTTCTTTCCTCAATTTTTATTTATTTTAGGAAGGGGGAGGCAGGGGCAGGAGGGGGTGAGGTGAGAGGCATAATTTTATAATTTTACAACATGTTGATATTGGATTAATGACTGATGTAATGACAATCTTGACCCATACAACACTATTACCATCAAACATTTTAGTAGTTAATTTTTTCTGAACCGCATTTCAGACTGCAGGGGTAGAATTTCGGCACGAATCCGTAAATCGATTCGCGTAAAATCACTACCGCGCAAAAAAACAAAAAAAACATGCTGAATTTGGAAGTTGTGCAAGCTTATAGCCTTATTCTTGATATTATTTTCATTAATTTCGCAATAATCCATGGATTCTCAAAATTGGCGAGAATGCAGGATTCTTGCGAAATTATTCCGCGAGAATCTAAATGGACTCTCGCACTGCAGCGCGAATTTCTAGGCCTGGACTAGGATATAACAAGAAATTTACCACAAAGATATATTATTGTGTTGTACATACATTTTTGACACCATCAACAAATGCCTTCTTTGCCAGCTTGCCCGGTCCATCAACAGTTTTGCCATCATCGTCTGGGCCCCAGCTGGCGCTGTAGATGTCGACGTGCTGCGGATTATGGCTCAAGGATCTGGCTTCGACGGCATCGGTTACTTCGCCATCCAACATGCGAACACCTAAAAGTAAGGGTGGAAAACACAACAAGAATATAGATAAGCACACTGCATATTCTAAAATAGAAATAACAGAAATACATAATACAAAATTAAAAAAATTAGAAAAGACTTGAGTATCACATATCGTTCGACAGAACTATTTCGTGAGGGTCTTATAGACCCTCACTGTTCAGAAACAAATTTAATGCTGGTGAGCGTGTAATAAACACATAATATATTTTGTTCAGAAGTATTTTTTCGTTTTTTGTTTGTTACACAAGAGCATTAGTTCAAATACTGGTGAATACAACTAATTCCGGTACTGACACGCTATATACAGGCCTGTTACACACCCCTCACTGCGCATCGGCCAACATCGGGGATAAAGGTTGACATTGCTTCAACTCGTGCAATAATATTCGTAGTCGTCGGCCGATGCCTGGCGACGACGGAAAGTATGAGCGGACCATAACTGGTAAGATAGTAAAAGGTTTGACTGGAACAAAAGAGAATGGGGATCAACATCACCACCTGATGAAATGTTATTAATGACACGTGCTACTACCTTACCAAATCCTTTGACTTACAGTCATCAAAAAAACTAACTATACAGGTTATAAATGGACTTTTAACTCTAAAAATTTATATCGTACTTAAAAATATTAAATCATAAAGTTGTTGAGAAATTTATCTTCTTTAATATGAGATATTGCACGCTAGGATCGGTTGAATATTGAAGCAGTGACAATCCAAAATGTAAGGTAAAGTCACAATTTCATTTTCACATTTTACATTTCAACACGGGGGAGAGTATGACAGGTGCCGTGTGTGTGGCGTATTGATCCATCAGAACAATACGGCTGACTGTCCAACCTGCGCATGCATCCCCCAATTGCACTACCGGTATTCGATAAGGTATACCCGTAGATGGGTCTGCGTGTAGAAAATAAAAATGTGAAAATGAAATTCGGACTCCACCTTACATTTGGGAGTGTCATTTCCTCAATAATCATATGATATATCGTTGATAACCGATTTTGCCAGAATAGTTAATCCAGTGTGGTATGGGGGCCACGCTCAAGGGCTCCCACACTGGAATTCCGGGTTTGATTCCAACAAACTCATATAACTATATATTGCCGTTTTGTAACGTACATTTCCCGGCAGTGCTCATAGTTCACCTCGCAAGATGCAGGCCCTGTCAATCTATCGCATGAGAACAAAAGGAAAGCCCCTATCTATTATGTATTTTGGCAGTATTGTAGGATGTATGTTTACATTGCTGCGACCTGTACTGGTGAATTTCACAAAGATAACGATGATGAAATCGAGGTTTATTTTATTGAAGGTTGGCTGATGAATGGCCTATGTTTACACCGTAATGAAAATTAAATTAAGGGTCATTTACAATTACTAATTTAATATGGATGGCTCAGTTAAAGAATTGATTGATAATATAATGAAACCAGGAGTCATTTATTAAATTATATTGATGTTTGAATTAAAACATATCCAGACCTTCACGTTATCTTGTCTGGGACAGACAAAATAACAACACTTTATGAGAAAAATAGCTCTTAAATAAACAACCAAACAATAACAATGCTCTGAAAAGATTTTGAATCAAGTTATATACCCCAAATGAAAGCGCTATAATTGTATCAGGAGATATACAGGTTGCCTTTGGGCCCGCACTTAACACAGTGTCACATGTACTATTGCTGATACACACTCTAGATGTTATCGCAAGAAAACACCTCGGGTTGTCTTTTTTTCTGTATCTCAGCGTGTAAACCATATGGCAGATAACCTCGTTTAAAAACCATGCGTTGCCATGGGAATAACATTTCATCCGACATTTTTTTGTAGGAAATTCCATCTTGGAATTTTTTGTTTGTGAGTATGAGTGAATTACAACTCCCTAAATTAAAGCTGGTCTGTAGAGTAAAAGAGATCAATTTGTGTTGCAAAAAGCAATTCAAGAAATTTCACTTTGATGTTCATATTAAGATTAAAATCAAATTTGAAAGTGCATTCTTATGAGATCAGATAGGCAAATCTGGAGATTACAAACTATTTCACTTTATCAAGGAACTGATATCATCTAATTGGACTTAAATTCATAAATGTGTAATAATTCTTCGAGTAGTTAGATGTGACTGGTTGGGAACATGAAAAGAGTGGAAAAAACACTCACATCACTGCATATGGAAGGGAAAAAATCATGAAGCAGAGAAAAAAAGAGTATTATTGGCAATCAAATTAGTCTCAATTTGGTTGTCGTGATCAGAGCATTCAGACTGAACGAAATCAATCCACAATAACGACCCTGTTGGTTAGCTTACGGCGCAAAAGCAACCTTGAGGGAAAATCAATGCACTTTAATACTGAAAATAACATGACAATTCATATAGAGCAAACATTCACCTGAAGAGTGGTGCATTCAAGCAATATATTATAGAAACAAAGCAATTGTATTGAATGGTATCAGACTTTGTGTATATGAAACATCACCAATATTTCCAAATATGAAACTTCCCCGATTATTGCAAATATGAAATCTCACCGATTATTCCAAATACGAAACTTCACCGATTATTCCAAATATGAAACCTCACTGATTATTCCAAATATGAAACCTCACCGATTATTCCAAATACGAAATTTCACCGATTATTCAAAATATGAAAGCTCACTGATTATAATTCCAAATATGAAACCTCACCGTTTATTTCAAATATGAAACCTCACCGATTATTCAAATTACGAAACCGCGCCGATTATTCAAAATACGGAACCTCACTGATTATTCAAAATATGAAACCTCACCGATTACTCCAATGAAACCTCCCGATTATTCCAAATATATAACCTCACCGATTATTCAAAATATGAAACCTAACCACTTTTTCCATATCAGATTGATAAATATTGTTTGTTGGCAGGGTTTATCTGAATAGCACTTATTGTTGCATTTCACTCACAAATCAATACCAAACCCCAAAACACAGGAAATAACATTGACCTTTTTTTGGAAACATTTTTGTGTGTATTACTTGAGCTTGAAGCCCATTCGCAGGGTCCTTCCCAAGCCCAACCCAAATATTTCCTACGGTAAACTCAATCAAAACGCTCAGTGGGACATAACAAGAATATTGAATGAGCATGCTACCTATAGTTGATTAAGTTCCAAATTGGCGAGAAATATTCAGTTTTTATAAGTAATTCAAGCGTAAGTGCACGATTATGTCCATACGCACATGGTTTTGGCTGCATGCACGCGTCACACATGATGGACAGTGCGCTGGTTGCCTTCATGCGCGCCCACGTCCTTCTGTATTCATTCGCTGCTGTAAGGAGGCTTCGCCAATTTGAAGTTGATCAAACTGTACAAAAGAGCTTGCTGCCAGATGAAACATAACCCAGTTTTCTGCAACCTGTTTGACGGCAACCTGTCTCTTCACAAAGCCTTTGCATCATACAGAGCTTGTCTCAACAATGAAAGTGGGACTGATAGAAAAAGGAAAATGTTTTGAAAGGCGCTCATCCTGTTGACATACAGATGACACACAACAGCGCTACAAGTTATATAGTGCATTCAGTACAAAATTGACAGAAATTGTGGGCTTGTGTCTTTCGTCATAGCAATAACATTACCAAGCCCAAACCAAATATTTCCTATGGTAAACTCAATCAAAACGCTCAGTGGGACATAACAAGAATATTGAATGAGCATGCAACCTATAGTTTAATAAGTTCCAAATTGGCGAGAAATATTCCGTTTTTTATCTCTACGTACGCTTAAGTAATTCAAGCGTAAGTGCACGATTATGTCCATACGCACACGGTTTTGGCTGCATGTACGCGTCACACATATGATGGACAGTGCGCTAGTTGCCTCCATGCACCCCCACGTCCTTCTGTATTAATTTGCTGCTGTAAGGAGGCCTCGCCAATTTGAAACTGATCAAACTGTACAAAAGAGCTTGCTGCCAGATGAAACATAACCCAGTTTTCTGCAACCTGTTTGACGCAACCTGTCTCTTCACAAAGCCTTTGCATCATACAGAGCTTGTCTCAACAATGAAAGTAGGACTGATAGAAAAAGGAAAATGTTTTGAAAGACGCTCATCCTGTTGACATACAAATGACACACAACAGCACTACAAGTTATATAGTACATTCAGTACAAAATTGACAGAAATTGTTGGCTTTTTTCATAGGAATGAAATCATCATCGCTGTTCTGTCAAAACCGTATATCTCCATCCGGACCATCAGCATGTATACAAGTAATACTTCCTATGTATAACCTTTGGTCTGTCTCCTCTAAACGTGTTCAAGGGCCAAAAACACATCTAGCAAAACCTTGTAAGTGCTCTTGCCCCTGAACATGTATAAGTAACACTTGCATAACTGTTGAACATGCAGTTTTACTTCATACATGCTGAAGGGCCAGAAAAACAAACAAGGTTTTGACAGAACAGCGGCGATATGATGTACGCTTATTTTGTACATGCATGCCTAATGCACATGCACTGCTACATACTTAGTAGTGTAGATACGCTAATGTTTCATTTAGGATGCTACTTTAAATCAATATTCAACTTAACGAGGACCACATCTTCGGTGCTGAACAAACTATAGTCATCTATTATATATATATACCTCCAATGCCTGACTTCCATGCCACACCGACACTGCATATACTGTTATTAGCCGACGCTGCCACTTCACCCGCACATCGAGTACCATGTCTGTCAATGGGAGGTAAAAAAGAGCAATACAATCAGTATAAAGGCAATGGCTATGGTACGTAGATGGGAGTTCCAGGCAACAAGTACTGATACATGTTAAAGGCTAAAGGCATACACACTGATCAGGCCAACAACAAAAAATAGTTGTGTTGCCCTCATCCGGCCGGGTCAAAATTCCGAGAATGTCGGCCGGGTATTTTTTTAAATCTTTTTTTTAAAGAATTTCTTCTTTTTTTTCTTTCCTTTTTTTTTCAACATATTTTTTCAATTTTTTTTCTTCTCAAGATCTTCCAATCTGTGAAAATTGCACAGAAGAATCCAAAATATTCACCATTGGGTTGAAAATACATCCAGTAAGCGTTTCCTTAGTATCTTCACACATGATGACTGAAATAATAAGTATAAAATCGTTGATTTGGTACAATTCAAAAAAATAAAAATTCAAAAAAATCCGGCCGGCCGACCTTGTTGATTTTTAGGCTTGTGAGGGCAACACAACTTTTTTTTTTTTGCCTCAGTCATGGTAACACTTTGTTCAGTGTAAGTTGGGACATGACCTTTTGGCAAAATACATAGGGGATCTCAAGTTGGGTAATTTCAACACATATTCTTCTCATAGCTACAGCATCACATTTTAAAGGTGGATGTTCCGATCGCTTTAGCTTTTTGATATCAGAAGAAACACCATATTTGTTGTCATTATTTCTGTAAAATGTTCGGCACAAGATATGTTCCATTTAGACATTATAGGACAAAATGCGGTGAATTACTGTCAAAGGTGATAACCACCCGGCCAGTTTGTGTACTACTCAATGGACAAATGTCATGTCACCTTGTGCTTCTAGAATAAGAACCATTGGAGTTATGCAACTCAAATTTTGGAATACGACTATTTTAAGGATGACCTTTCATGTAGAATAGAAAACATTCAAGTTGAAAATCGGGCCAGCAATCGGATCACCTACTTTAATGTATGCAATACAATGCGAAATGAAGTACAGTCATCACAATAAGTAACTGACCAGGTAATAAATGTGCTGATAACTCTAAAAGTATAACTCCTACATAAACATATTAAATTATAAACATGTTGAGAAATTTCTCACGCTAAGAATGGCTTATTAATAAGGAAGGTACAATCCTAAATGTACTGTCAAGTATGATTTTCATTTTCACATTTTCATTTTCAACACGGGGACTCAGACCGGCAAATTATTGATTACTGGTAGTGGTAGTGCCAATTCACCTGTCGATGGCCTGGTTGTTGGATAGTCGGCCGGTGGCATTGTTACGGTTAATCAGTACGGCACACACGCTTTACCTGTCGTACTCTCCCCGTGTTGAAAAGAAAATGTTAAAATGAAAATCAGACTTGCCCTAACGTTTGGGATCGTAACTTCCTCATTAACCAACCATTCTTAGCGTGTAATATCTCAAATTCAAGAAGAGAAATTTCTCAACAACTTTATAATTAAATATGTTTATGTAGGAGTTATACTTTTAGAGTTATCAGCATGTTTATTACCTGGTCAGTTACTTATTGTGATGACTGTATATGCTACTACAGGGCAGGCGAGTGGGGTCATGTTCTAACTTAAACTGAACAGAGTATAGCCATGAGTACTTGTATACTTCTACTTCATCTAATGTGTACAAAGTACTGAAAGGTTCATGCTTTATTTTGTCCACATTCACCATGAAATTATAGTCAGTTCATCATATATTTCTATGATGAGGTGTTAGTGATGAAAATGTTCTCGTATGGCTTTTATACTTAATCTAAGTTAGGATTACCGTATTATCCCTATTAAGCGCCCGGCCTTATACGCCCACCCCTGTTTTTCTCAATGACTACCACCAAACAATCCCTTATAAGCGCCCACCTTTTCAAATGGTCAGCATCCTCAAATGATCACTTGTTATACATTTCATTTTGTACATGAAATGGTCAGCCTCCTCAAATGACCACTTGTACATTTTATTTAGTACAATAAATGAGTTTAAAAAAGGTAACATAAGCGCCCACCCAAAGTGACTTTGCTAACCGCCCTGGGCGCTTAATAGGGATAATACGGTACTGGCTAGCTATAGTGAAGATATGCTAATGTTTTGAAACAGTTACCTCTGTTCCAAATAAGCAAGTTTTGTATCTCTCAATGTGCAAAAGTAATCCAAGCGTACATGCGTAATTTTGGCAAACACGCGCCTCATGCACATGATACAAAGTTATGCGTGCCCACGCTTTTCTATATTAATTAGCTGCTGTTAGAGGAGGATCGCCAATTTGGTGAACTATACTCCATTCCATCTGAAAAATAAATGTGACGTGACTGCGTTTTCCAGTGAGTAATAAACGGACGCAGCATTTTAAGGCATCAATAATATGATGCGATTCATCTTTGATTGTGCAAGTAGTACACTCTCCCCCAGGCCTTTGATATATTCAGAAGCTCTGGTAATAAGCTTTGATGGCTAGAATACATCCAGACACCATGACCATACTTTAGATGGAACAGAGTACAGACAATGTGACCATGTGACCATCCAAATGGTGACTTTGTGGAAGGCCACATATGGTTATCTGATTTGGAGACATTTTTGGGGAAGACATTTGAAATCCTGGAAATGGATCAAACGCTTACAATAATATGGTAAGCCGATTTTGCAGATTAACCTCGTATCCTCTTATTCACTGAAATCGCCCACCTTTTGGATTGTGTCCCCTCTACTGTACTTTACTGTGGAAATGTTTGCGCTACAATTATTTTCACGCTATTCACGCTAAATTTAATTGGCGCGAAAATAAAAACAAACAAAAAGTACTGTGTACATATACAGCAGCACCACATTTTTATCATGCGCAAAAAAACACCACCGCACGAAATGTAAAAAAGGATAGCCAAGCATGACAATTTAGACACACAAAGATTTCCACCTTTACAATAATTTACAGGCGCTTGTTTTATATGATAACATTTTATTTATTAATGAATTTGAATGTTTGACCCTTTCAACAACAGCAATAAATATAACCCCTGACAAACATGATTAGGAAATGTTGAACAAAATGTAGACGTGTGAAAATGTTCATCTTTACAGTAAATTTACACACAGGTACTTCTTACACACGATAACATTTTTGATTTATTACTGAATTTGAATGTTTGACACTTTCAACAACAGCAAAAACATGTATACACTGATCATACACACACATGATAAGGAAATTGTTGAACAAAATGTACAAATAATGAACACAGGCAATTTTCACAGTTAAGGGTAACAACATCCACAAAACAACACGCACACAGAGATAAAATGGAAAATCGAGGGTTTAGTGCAACTAAAAGTCCAATCTTCAATGGCTGCCATTTGTTAGATTGTGTCTTCACAATGACATCTTAAAGCACCCTTAACATATAACATGTGGCAGCTATTGAAGATGTCGTCTTTTCACATAACGAGAGGTAGGTGATAAAATATCCTATCTGCTATAGCTGCCCTGTGTTACTTTAAGTTTATATCAATGAGTCTGCTATTGGCTACCACATATGATGACATCTGGCAGCTATTGCAGATGGATGGACCCGATACAAAACAAGTTAGACAGTTAGGTGAAATATGGAAATGAAATATGAAACATGTTGTTGTGAAAGCAAACAGCTCACCGCGAGCGAAATTCGGTACGACCATTACGGACGCCTGGAGGGACAACACAAATGCAAATTGTCAGACCCTGCCCCAGCGATCCAGGGCACACGGTCTGAGTACATACTTATGGATTGTATGTGTATGTGCGGTAACATGACCATTTGGCATTGCATTTTTGCGATGCGCTTTCCGCGACACTAATCCATACTTCGATACTTGAGAGCAAATAAATGTTGAAGGGTACTAGATCCTTTTTCAACTGGACTGCCCATCAGTGGCGTATCCAGATGGCGTATCCAGATGGCGAGCCCCCCACCCCCAATATTTAAGTTGTGTCGGTCGAAATTGGCACCTTGTAGGTTAACTTTCATATTCCCCCCCCCCACCCCCCAATATGGAAAACCTAACCACTGCTGCCCACATTTTGGAAAACCACTGCATTTATTTATTTCTCATAAGGTCTATAAAAAAAAGAAGTTTGATTGGCGTAACCCGACCGACCCTATTTTTACCGCCGACCCTAAACCTTTTTTTATTTTTTTATTTTTTATTTTTTATTTATTTATTTATTTATTTATTTTTATTATTTTTTTGTGCGTGAGAAAAAGAAAAAAACCCAGTGAAAATGTGTATTTGTGCCATTTGTTTATGTCTGTATGGTATATGTGTGCTGGTATATAAAATTTCATAGACGTTTTATAGATTTAAAAAAATAAAAAATAAAAAATCCGACCCTATCTACCCTATTTTTTTCTCTCTATGTTACGCCAATCAAACTTTTTTATTTAGGCCTAAATAATCGTATCTACATTCTTCTTGAGATGCTACACTTTGGAGAGACAAACAGTTCAAATATTAATTTATTACCAACTTTCACTTCTTGTTCAGTGTCATTTTAGACACAAAATATCTGTGAAATGTTTTGTCACACGGATGCATGCTAGTTTGAAATGTAGCGTCACCTGATTTTGACTTGGGCTACAAAGAGCGTGTTTCTGCTGGGACACTGCAAAAAGTTACCGGTAATAAACGCTAAGTTTCAATCGGTCAGTTTTTAATCCCCCCTGTTTCTGCTCGCGAAAAGTTACCGGTAAGTGTATCGATCCTAGTCGATGGGCCACAAAATTTGACCTTATTTAAAACCAAACAATGCCACGGCACCTGAAAAAGATTGCTTCACAATAATATGTATAACCCAGCGTGACACGGTTCACGGCGCAAACCGCTAAGAATCACCTTTCTGTTTCTGCTGGGTTTATTGCCGATTATTGCCGATTATTGCTGGTTCCAAACCTGCTTTGTTAAGGTTTTTGGGATTACCAAAAATACCGATTATTGCCCGGTTCTGTCTGTTTCTACTGGGCAAACTTAACGTTTATTACCGGTAACTTGCCCAGCAGAAACACGCTCAAAATGTCCTGAAATAATAAATGATAACCAATCAGAAATCTAAAAGCAAACAACCAGGAATATGACAAAGATATGAGATTATCAGTGGAATGTAGCATTTTAATACATCAGAACAAAAAGCGTTAGACAAATTAAAAAGACCCACCATGTTAAGCGTCCAGGAAGGAGACGGCCCTTTTTTTCATTCTTTTTAAAAACGTTTTACAAAAAAAATTGCCCTTATTATAAACTTTGCGAACTTTAAAACCGAGGAGACCTCTGCTCGTTAAATTGTTTTTATTTCATGGTTCTGAGGGGTAGGTCACACAAAACTTCTTTGAAATGCACATAAGAAAGAAATAAAGCGGTTAAAAACATCTCAAACTCTGAATCACCTGAACAAAAAAGTTATGACTGAAATAAAGATAAACAAACCGAAGCAGGAGGGGAGGTTAGCTAGACACATTCATTTTTTTATTTTGCCTTAAATGGCAAATTCAATACGATGCGATATTTCGACAATTTTGTTGCACATGTTGTTTCACTTGTCATTTTATAATCAGTGCGTTTGTTATTCTTATTCCATTCAAGGCTAGCGTTACAATACAGATTATATTCTATTGCAAATTGCAACATTGGCTAACGGGAAGTGCCATTGACAAAACAGAAAGTGTGGACTCAATTCAAAATGATGTAAGCTTCACATTGTGGTATTTCTTACACTTGGTTTCTACAGAACCGATTTCTATTAAACCCGGATTTCAATTGTGAAAGACACATTGTTTTTTAAACCATTGTCATCAAACAACAACATTTATACAAACATTGACCTTGAAGGCCTAAAAAAATAACTTGTTTGCCCAAACTGACGGACTAACATTTAAAAATTTGATTAAATAAATATATTTCTGATTATTGCCGTATATTTTCTGACGATTGCATTATTGGCATGAAACTCAAGAGTAACGACTCCCTTTCTTGGGAGGTCTAAACTTTGAATTTTTAATATATATATATATCATTTATAATAATATTGAATTCCATTTTAAACAATTTAAACAATTTTGAACAATTGTACCAGGGTATTCACCTACCAAACAGCTACCCTTGGACATCTAATCACCAATGAAATGGACCCTGAACGTCGTAAAGCAGACAATCATTTTGACACCCCTAAATGGTGTAACGCATACAAACTCGCCCCTAAAAGGATGCGGCTGCGTAAGGCCTAAAAAAGTTTGTTTGCCAAACAGGAGTTGAAAAAAGTGGGTCGGTAGGTTGATTACTTTTTTCTTTCATTTTTTGGCTATAGACACATTTAGTGAAGAAAAATACTATACAATTTGATTTTAATACACTTTAATGTTCTTTAAAACCCTAACCTTCCTACACTACGATTCACTATGGCAAAAAAACAATGTCCACGCGCATGCTACATCATTCCATTTGATGACGTCATCAACCAAGCTGATATGTGTGTATGAAATTGCTGCCCGGGTGAGTGTTGGCAGGTAAGCCGAGTGTTTAGGGACGCGCCAGGGTGATCGGAGGGCCTGGGTGTCAAATCCCAGGGGTTTCCCGCCATGATTTTTTGATAAAAAATAAATTCCATATCACTCCCCCTTTACCTTTCTCATAAGACACGACTTTTTAAAAGACATCCAAGTGTTCTATCATCTGATGTGATACACATAAGATCAATTACTAAATTATTTTCTTTCCTTTTCATTTTCATAACCCATATGGTCAAAAACTTACAATAATATATTCAACATTATCAATAATAGAGGATGTGCGCAATCATACGGTCAATCGAAATGAATCAATCAAACATAAAAAAATTCTCTTCTTCCCATTATTGATTCTTGACCCGTCCAATTGACCATATCTCCCATTAGTGCACGCACTGGCAACTACTGTCTTTCCGTTATGTTATTTTGTACAGGGACAGGTCACCATGCATTTTGAGGGCAGAGGATCCACTGTACTTAAAGGGACACTAAGAGATGTGTTGGAGGCAGCGCCCTCAATTATGATAAAAACTGAGATTAGTTTATTTTTATAATTGTATTACATGTATGAACTTACACCTATAAGGATTAAGAAAAATCAGCTCTCTTTGTACAAGAAAACGTTGATTCAAAAATGCTCGTCCCGCGGGACGAGCATTTTACGACCGACAGTATCCCCCTGCAGTACGCGTGATACATAACGCGAACCATATTTGCATAGAGGGCGTTTTTCATTAAATAGCGATGATATTGTTTTAATCAAGTTTTGGTTTATGTCAAGACAAAATTGGTATAAGCCCATATGTCAATTTAACTAATGTTTCTAGTGTGATAATAGTCTAAAAACATTTAATAAAAATAACTTCTTCATTTCAAGCAAGAAATAGTACCATTATGAAAAGAAGAAAAAAATACGAAAAAAAGCCCGCCCTAATTTTTGCGATTTTAGAGTCGGTTGCTGAGGGCAACATAACTTCTTCTTTTTTTGCCTTAGTGAGACAAAGGTGATGAATACATTTCAGCATTTACATGACGCTTGCTATACATTAAGTAATGAGAAAAGGACCTCACAAATCCAGCAATGTATACCATACATTCCTGATATTCCCCAAACACAGCATAAAAATCCAACAAACATACCTGTCATGCAACAACCAAAAACAATAAATCTAAAACCACCTCAAGTATTTAGACTAAACTGAGGCAGTTTTGCAAACAAATCTCTTTTTTGACAAATTGCAAACACTTCAAACCTTCCAATGATTAAATAAACTTGGCGACTTGACTTAAAGCTAATTAGTGACTTGACTTGGATTTGCTTAAGTAAAATCTAAACATATTTGACTCGCAAACCATCTGTGATTGACTTCTGACTTTAAGATTGTAACCATGAATCTATTATTAGTTAATTTGTTCATTAATTATTTATCTAACTAGATGTTCAATATCGATACATCGAAAGATCAAAACACAGATCTTTGATTCAGCATTATCAGGCTGCTTGAGTATTGAGGATATTACAGTTAGACATCCATTTAAAGTGTTCAACAATTTCCGCAAAACAATTACTTATGATATGTCATATTTTATAAGAACAAATCAAACTGATATCCCTGATATGCCTTTAAAAAATACATCCAAACACAAGTCTTTGATCCGATCTTCTGCAGCTGTTTGAAATTAATTTACAAGGGTTTACAGTCAAACATCTAATTAAGTCCCAATTGTTTTCCCCGCAGTTGCTTGAAAGATACGTTTGATACATGAACTACGTCCTTAAACTGACAATTCAATATATGAGCATTAATAGCTAAACGGTCTAATTTGAACGGTCTTATTTTCTACCAAACAGTTACTGGGAATTCATGTGCCATATACACAGACTTTAATGCTAAACGGATCATTCAATTTTAATACCATACATCCACTATAATAAGGTACAAACACAAGCCTTTTATTCTAGCCTTCTCGCGCTGTTTCAAATTTATTCTGGTATACATCAGTAAAACAACCATCTGATTGTCTGTGAAACAGTTGCTCCGATTGTGTGACTTCTTGATATAAACTGATCATTCACCATTTATAAGTCAAGCGATATTCACAGCCTTTGAGGTTCATCCCAACATAAGCCTAAATTCTAGTTTTCTAAAGCCATTAAACACCCCTAAGTTAAAGGTATTGAAATATATGATGATAAAACCACCTACAAGTTTTAGTCCAAATTGTCCGTTCGGCTTAACAATTGCTTGGAAATTACGTGCGCCACGCCGATGCTCGATGTTGCCCCTCCAAGAAAAAGTTGTGTGTAACAATGGACTTCATATAAACTGATCATTCAAAATTTACAAGTCCAGTGATATCCCCTGCTTTTGAGGTACATCCAATCATAAGCTTACAGTCTGGCTTTCTAATGCTATTAAAAACCCCATAAGTTAAAAAAAGTATTGAAATATATGATGATAAAACCACCTACAAGTTTTAGTCCAAATTGTCCGTTCGGCTTAACAATTGCTTGGGAATTACGTGCGCCACGCTGATGCTCGATGTTGCCCCTCCGAGAAAAGGTTACGTGTGAAAATGGACTTTATATAAACTGATCATTCAAAATTTACAAGTCAAGCGATATCCACTGCTTTTGAGGTACATATACATCTGAACATAAGCTTACAGTCTGGCTTTCTAATGCCATTATATACCCATAAGTTAAAAAAGTATTGAAATATATGATGATAAAACCACCTACAAGTTTTAGTCCAAATTGTCTGTTCGGCTTAACAATTGCTTGGAAATTACGTGCGCTATTCTGATGCTCGATGTTGATCCCGAGAATAGTTAGCATAACCCTGCTTTAAAAGGATATCCAATCCTATACTGTAAAATGGACATTTCTGTGATATATACATGTTCAAGTTTTTTGGGAACCATAACACATAAAAGTAGAAATTAAATACCCAAATTTGTTTTCTAAGTAGGCGTATGCACATGGGGAAAGAATTTCAAAAATGTACAGGCGGGCAACAATCTTTGAATTTAACCAAGTGTGATCAATTTACGCGTAAAAAATAAGCACATTTGCCGGTAGTCTGTTCTACTCTGGATTTGTTATCATAACCCGATGGTGTGCGACAACCACTAGAAATCACGGAAATCCCGCTGGTGCCGAATTGCTTTCAAACCGCTCGCAAATACTGTATATCGTAAGATTTCCAGATTTGATGGGGAGAAACGACGGAAGGAGAGCAGTCTGGACTGGAAACCCCAGCTACATAGTCTCAGGCTAGGGTATCAAAACAAGTACTATAAGTCGGGTATGACTACGAGATGTTAAAATAAACATGCGGTAACTACTCATAGAGATTTGCAGCAATATTTGATTTTGTGGGTCTCGTACATCATAGCACAATATTTTTCTTTCTCAAAAAAATGATACTACGATGAATGTCAATGTGGTTTATGTGGTAAGATTTGTAAATAGTTCTTCAGGGACGTCTTGAACATGGCCTGAAAAAAAAAAAAATTCCCGGCAAGCGATTCCAAATTTTCCTCCAAAATGGAATGCATTTTTTAATGAAAGAGTAACATTTCCCTCCAAATGCCAAAATTTCCCTCCAAAAGCTCAAATTTCCCTGCAAGGAGCTTTCCGTATTGCCTACTTTTTCAGCCTGTGGACTCTTGAATTAAGAAATGTATACGATACAACATTTCGTACACAGTGTCCCTATAAAAATTATCATCACTGGTTTTTAACTTACATGAATGAAGCTACATATATATCTAAAAATCTCTAAAAACAGAAATGCTTTATTTTATATGAATATACTGAAAATGTATTTGAAGTGTAGCAGTGAAATTCACCTAATTAGAGGATGGGGGTTGGGCAAACTAAGTGTTTTGAGAAATACACAAGTTAAATTATGTCTAGCACATATTGCATGATCAGGCCTAAAAAAGGTGCTAGCCTGGCTTAGCCTCACCCAACTCTTGAAAAACTTGCCATTCAATTTTTTTTAAAGCAAACTCCAGAACGACCAAAGGTTTTCAATAATTCACATATCATGTTCGCTTTATAACTTGGTTTGTGTCTTAAACTTTGTTAATAATTAACCCTTGTTAATCATTAACCCTTGTTAATCATTAACCCTTGTTAATCATTAACCCTTGTTAATCATTAACCCTAACAGCCTCGAACCCCATGAAATACCATTGTTGGCGCCTCAGTCTGCAGGTGATAAATGCCATTAGAATTGTTAACTACAGGCCCGTGACCCCCCTGGCTGAGTGGACTAAGACACTGTATTGGAGCTGGAGGACTCGGGTTCGAATCTCGTCGCCGGCAAGTGCGGTTTTTCACCGCCCATTTTAACCCCCGGTTGGGTTTTTTCAACATTTCCCTCCCAAAAGTGTTAGGGTTATGAAATTTAACGGCACCGTTATGGAGAGGGACAATAACAGAAGCGCTGACCTATAATACAAACCCTACTGTTTCACCTTTTACAGTAAACAAGCACAGTTTTATATATGCATTATTACCCGTCCCAGCATACCATGTACTATCAGGCAGGTTACGGTTCCAAACTCAATCTATGATGCATTCACATGTATCAGGCTTGCATAAAAGGCTGTCGAACACAGGGAGGAATAATACAAAATCAATTGATTGACTCAAGGGGTAACAACTGCGCACGGTTCTCAGATTGAGCTATCCGTGTGCCTCTTTTAAGAGGCACACGCTTACCTCGTGGAAAGCGTTAAAACGCTTTCCACGAGGTAAGCGTTTGCGGACGACAGTTCCAAAATTTCACAAAAGGATTTTTGTTTGTTTGTTCCATCACCATTTTTGGAATCACCATGAGAAATGCATAAATAAATAAGAACAAACATGCATAGTATTGGTTCTGTAATTCTTGAAATAAGACTTGGAAAGTTGGGAAAGGTTTCTGAAAATCTTGTTTTGTATAATGGTAAAACTAATAACCGCGCGGACGACAGTTCCAAAATTTCACAAAAGGATTTTTGTTTGTTTGTTCCATCACCATTTTTGGAATCACCATGAGAAATGCATAAATAAATAAGAACAAACATGCATAGTATTGGTTCTGTAATTCTTGAAATAAGACTTGGAAAGTTGGGAAAGGTTTCTGAAAATCTTGTTTTGTATAATGGTAAAACTAATAACCGCGTGGAAAGTGTTAACATCTCCATGCCATTGTTGGCTGATTGTCCACCCAAGGAAATTCAAGGTGCCAAAATAATGTTCAAATCTATATAGTTTAACCCAGTCAGTAGGGAGGTCACGCTGCATGTCATATTTTGTTATACGCAAGAAAACAATGGAGTATAAGTGACTGCAATATTTGCTAGATATAGCTTCGGAAAATGGTCTATTTGGGCATCTCAAAAACTGAGAAACGTGCTAAAAATCAGGTAGAATTTTAGAGGAGGGTCAATAACATCTGCAGATCGGTAAAATGTATAGTATTAAACACGTTTTGTGACCAAATTTATGTCGTAAAATGTTGGAAAATTCACGTTTTGAAAATCTGTGGTCTTCGAAATTACAGGAATCCTAACTCATTCTAAACCTCACCAAATCATGAAATGAACCCTCGTCTACAAAAAAATCAGTGTACGTATTGCTCTATCTGCTTGGAGATAGCGAAGACCACGGAAACTTCATAGCTTCATACCACGGAATGAAATCCGCCATTAGGCGCCATAGACATTACATGGCGAACATCGTACAGATTTGCACTGCAGTCCTCTGTGTAGGGAGTTTTGACAATAGCAAGGTCGTTCGACTATTGTGTTTGTGCATGTTTGTGACGACTGACCCCGTTTAACAATCTTCATAGCTTTTATATAGGGCTTGGGTGACCTAACTATTGACTGAACCATAGAAATAATAGGCATATACAACGGGTATTAAACAAATTATAAATATTTTAAACAGGTTCGCCGTCGTGGATAGAAAAGAGACAATTATGGGAAAACGATCTCGCCCGGCAAGAATACTTTGATGTATAACCCTCTGTGTCAGCCTAGACCAGGACCGGAGAACCCCTAAAATTGACCCATGCTCCCCAAAGTGTAAAATTCTTGTCCAAGTCTCAGACCAGAATATTTGAATCAACATTTTGTTGTACAAAAAGGGCTGATTTTTCTGAATCCTTAAAAGTGTAAGTTCATACATGTACAAATCCGAGTTTGTATCAAAATTACGGTTGAAACGGTGGTTGGAGTTGGGCGAGGATGGTTAGAGTTAGGGATCCCTACTATATACTATCCAAAAATTACGAAATTTTGTACACGACCCAAATATTATTCTTCTATTGAAATACACAGTGCATCAATATACTGTCGCAAAATGCCTATGGTTGAACACGTCTGTTATAATCTCTTCCCTTGACGTCTGGCTTCATCTGCCAATCAGCAGCTTTCATCTAATTTTTGGCCTCGAGCAATTAACCGTATCGGTACTAGATCGTGTTTTTGTGATGTGCACAACACTGTTGAATAAATTAACTCGTACCTTGATTTGTTTGGGATATTTTAGAATATCAATTGATCATGCACGAGGGAAAAAACAGATTATTGCTCCTAATATATTAAAAGCATTTTCTTTTGGCAAGAAATAAATCCTTAGATTAGCTTCCTGTTAAGGTAGCTATAAGGCAAAAAAAAAAGAAGACTTGACTTGCCCTTTGCGACCGCTCGAATTTTCGGAAATCTAGGGTCGCTATTTTTTTTTTTTCCAAAAAAAATGAATAAATAAAAATATGAAGAAAAAAATGAAAAAATGAAAGAAGCACATAACAAGAAAGAAAGATAAAAACGTGTTTTTGAGTAGTATCTGCTTGTTTAAAAATCCAAAAAAAATCCAAAAAAAATATCCAACTTTTTTTTTTAAAAAACGTGTTTTTGTGCAGTAAATTTTCAAAAAATGTTTTTAAAAAATGTTAAAAAAAAAAAAATCCGACCGTCCGACCCTGACTTTGACCCTGAAAGGGCAAGTCAACTTTTTTGTTGTTGTTGGCCTAACGGCTATTACACCACTGCAGAAAAAAAAAATTGTGCCAAATGAATAATATCTATACTTTTTATTTTGTGACCACATTAAAGAAAAGTCTTCACTCTACCTCTGTGAGAACTTTCAGATAAATTTGGATATTTCTTATGTTTTTCTTTATTTCTTTTCATATTATGCGATCTTTTCCAAGTGACGCCCTCTATCCTGAATTTTTACTTTGAAAGCAGGATTATCTAGCATATTTGCATTTTCCATCATAAATCGCAAAGACTTTCTAAATTGCAGCAGAGATATACAATTCCTAATTACTTTTTTATTATGATTTAGTAAAGCTCTGTGATGGTGTTTTACAAAAAAGAAGTCAAGATAGATGTATGAGTCCAGGAAATCTTTTCTTATAAGTCAAATTTCATTATATGAGAGAGAAAAATATGTGTTAAAAATTGAAAAAAGATCACTGCTTTAACAAAATATGTGACACTTGCTTCAAAACATACATCTTGTCAACCAAGCCCAATTTGGGATCCAGAGCAAAATACCTTTCAATATAAAAAATGTCTTTTTCAGCATCTAGGTTTCATTGACAAGCGTATTTGATATTCTGTCCAATCATTTCTACATTTCAGTTAGTTCAAAAGAATAAATAATAAATAGACTCCGACAAACAGGCATTAATTAAATTAACAAAGACCTCAAAAATACACTGTCTCGAACTCGGTTCCTCAATGTTATTTTTGATGTTGTGCATTACATATGTCATCACATAAAGTGCCTGGGCAGACGAGTCTCTAGAAACACTCGATAACATACTATACGTGGCCATGTGTACAATCCAGGTGCTTTGAAACAGGCTTAACCATCTATATCTCCGCCTAATTACTGACAAATCAAATGGCCTGCAGTAGTAGCAAGATGGCGGCTATTTAAGTAACACAAACTCAAATGTATGCGTGTGAGACGTGGACCCTAACCAAAGCTGACAAAAACAGAATAGCTGCTTTCGAGATGTGGTGTTGGAGGCGTATGCTTCGTATCGTATGGACAATAGTGCTGTTATCGATACAAAATTTTGTATCGATATGTCGTCAAAGAAAACTTCCGACATGTCGATATATTATCGATAAAATAACTTTTTTGTTTCCGAATTCTGCAACTATCTTCACAAATCAAAAACGTCAGTTAAAACCTGATCAGATCGGGAATGGGAGAAATATTCCTATCAATGATGTACCCCACCAATAAATAACTTTGAAAATTGGCCGAAAAAGTCATTTATAACGTTTAAAACGAAGACTAAAATGAACAAATTCCGAATTAGTCGCCAGCTTTTAATTGAAGAAAATCATCCTTTACACATGCGTGTGACATTGTGCTTCGGATTTATTCGATTTCCCTTCGGCCTTTTCCGAAACCCGATACGAATGACGTATTGCTACGGAAACCATCCTTACGCATGCGTGTGACAATTTGTCCAATCATAAATTTTACTGCGGGTTTTATAAATTTATTTAATTTTCCGGAACCGGTCCGAATGACGCAATGCCAATAACATGTGCTCGGAACTCATCTCGAAAGGCACAGTTCCACAGATGTGGATTAGGCCCCTGATTGACCATTGCGCTCTTTGAAAAACGTGGTTGTTTATTTATAAATACAATACGAGTGGCATTCCTTGACGATGGCGTTGTTATTCAGTATGAATTATTTTGTTACTTGCGGGATTTGTCAGGCTTTCACCGAGGGAATGATGCACGGTACGGCCATGCACGCGTCAATATACATTGTATCATAATTTGTAATGAATTGTAAGTGAATGGGGAATGTGCGGAAAAATTTAAAAAGCATGTAAAACCCAATTAAAATTCATATCGTTTCTTTCCGATATACGAAAATATGTATCGACATGTCGTATCGTATGGAAAATATTGCGACAAGCGACACATCCGACAATCGATAACAACACTAATGGACAATGAGGCTTCGTTACAGATACTACGCCACAAATAACGATTTTCAGCAAAGGAGTAACAATCACGGAGCGGGTGTCCAGTAATCAACTTTATTTGGTCAATCCACCGGGAACGAGGTCTGCCTCTCTTGCGCTTCCCTTCAATCATGCCTTGCATGATCATCTTCTCTAGGTTATTACCCTTGCGACGTGAGATATGGCCGAAGTAGCTCAGCATTTGGGTGTTGATAGCATGAAAAAGTTGTTTAGACACCCCTATTTCTTCAATAATACTGGCATTGGTCCTTCTCATTGTCCATACGATAAGGTCACGAGCTGTCAGTCATGACAGGACCGAACTAACCAACCACACTCAAATGTATTGCCACAGCGAAAATAAATTAGACATAGTTCAAAAACCTGTAATTTATTCAAAAATACAAAAATACTTATTAATTTTTCATTTTAATTGCACACTGTGTTTGCTTATCCTTCGCTTTTTATCCTAAACTTACTAAATTGAAACTTTGTGTCACAAAATGAAAAGAATAAAAGGAGTTGAGAACACCAAACAGGATTTCTTTTTATTTGTCTTACCATGCCGTACGCCGTAATCTTCTAAATTTGTTTTCAGATCCCCCTCGATCTATATGTATATTAATTGCAACGTGTGTTAACAATTCCCTTACGTCCTCTTTGACTAACTCCTGAAATAGCACTATGATGAGGGAGTATCCACATTACCGATAGATAATACAATTATTTACATGTGCTCGCGTAATATTCAACTCTATGGGGCAAAATCTAGCTAGTGTTCATCTTTCTCCACAAAAGATACAAATTTGATTAGAGATTTGCAGCGTATCAAAAATAAATATAATTGCCAATTAGAAATTTGCAACAGCGCCGGCGAGTCGTGTTATGAGCAGTCCTTACACCATAACTCAAAACTCAACCGATCTCAACATTCACTGCCAAATCTTGTCCTGTTGTGGTAGATTATTAGGGGTGTCATTTTCTTCGGTAGGGGGTGGCCCCAAATATTCTGGGGGGGAGGAGGGTCATGAAATTAATACCAATGTAATAGGGGGTCAAACAAAATTTTAAGTTAAAAAGCTATTTTGTTTGCACTTTGCAAATTTTTTCAACATTTGTATAGCCTCATTTCCTACCTTCTGCATCAACTGTTGTCCTCATTTTCAACAACCAGGTAACTAGATAAGTATAAGATGTGTGTGTGTTGGTGTGATGGGGGGGGGGGGGGGGGGGAGGGGGGAGGGAGTCATACAAATAATCAACATGAGTGGGGGGAGGGGGTAATACAAATAATTGCATTCATTAGAGGGGTCATACAAATAAAGACAATGATAAATTACATTTTTGGGACCCCCCCCCCCCCCGCCCCCAACTGAAGAAAATGACCACCCCCTTAGAACCTATAGGTCTCCGAGTCCAGGTTCAGGCTATAGATGGCGTATCAGTTGGGTTGATGGCTTAACTCTCATACTCCCTAGGTGGAATCTGGGATATCAGGGGGTCAAATTAGGTGACATTTTGGGGGAAGAAACCCGCCAGCAACAGGATTCGAAACCGGGTCCGCCAGCATGGGAGTCAGCCCCTTAGGCCACTTCATCTGGGGGTGGGGGTGGGGGGGGGGGGGGGGGTGGGGAAGGCTTCCAAATTCAACAATTCCATCCACATATATCACCTGTCATGATCGCCCGGGAGATTTGATTTGTGTGTAACTATTCAGGCGCAACATGCACACATGTGTCTTCCGCCTTTCTATGCGGGGGTGTGTACGCCAGCGCCGAAGTTTATACACAGCAATTAGTGAATGACGCAGTTACGTCACTGTCTCATGATGGACAAGTAGACTATAGTGCTAGTTATTGTCTGAAAATGTCCCACCAATTTGGTAAAATGATCAGAATGTGCAGAAAATGCATAACATTCTCAATAATTGAACCAGACTATTAGAAAACCCACACATGTCCCCCATCTCACCCATTTCTTTGTGTGTCTTTCTCTCCTGAGACTAATACAAAACTATCCAATTAAATGCCATAAATTGTTACCTATTTACTCAGAAAACATTGTGACAGACACTCTAGTGATGTAGGGATTTAAACCACATCTTGACTTGGTTAACACTGTAATGCAACAGGCCTCTACAAACACACTGTGAGTACATTGTAAAACATGTCTTTCTGTGAAATACAACTTTCACCTTTACAAAACATGTTTGGATCGAAAAACAATAAAAAAGTATTTGGCAATGGCATGGCAAAGTTAGATGGACTTCTATATCAACTAATTTAAGTGTAAACCACCGACTTTTATTGTTATGACCCCTCCCCCCACCTTTTGCCAAGACAGATTTCCCAATGTTACAGTGCACCCTGTTAGTGTTAGGTAAGGATGGTAAGGATTAGGCTTAGAGCACGGATTAGAGATACGGGCGTAAGGCTAATCGCTAGATTACGTCATGGTTACGGTTAGGTGTTTCACTGTGGTGCGTGTGGTATACACATACATGACGAATAACCAGCCAGTTTATTTTTCAGTTTCACTCCTTTTTTGGGACACACTATATAATGTTTTATAGCCCAAAGGGTAAAATGTAAAGCACATGTTAGCCTTCCCTTTTTGACAGTAAAAGAATGTTGTATCACTTCCCACAAGAGACCAATTCAAAATTCACTGCCAAAGTTTACACTGTTAAGCACGTTACACACGCACACGTTTCTGCAAGATATTTGTTCAATTACCATCGCCCCGGAAAAGGTAAAAGAATGTGTATAAAGCAGTACATGTCAAACATCATTGGATACAAAAACAAATCACAGAAATTTTTTCCAATGGATCTTCTTGACATTTAACAAAAGGGTTAACGCATCGAAATGATATGCTAACGCAAGAATATTTGTGCTGTTTTCTCCACACGACTTTTACCAATTGACATATTTATACCATGACACGTGCTTTGATATACAAATTACAAGAAAAAGTAGTAATATACAGACACAAAAAAGACATGCCAAATTAAATTATGTATGCCGGCACAAACAATTGCAGTTGCGCTTCTTGTCGTTACCCGAGTGTAAACAAACCGATTAAGACAGGACAACCCCCCAGAGATCCAATCAACTGAATTATAATGCACAAATGAAGGCGGCAGCATAATTACCGTGGCTCGTAGTCTAACCGATAAAGAAATCACCCAGTGTGACCATAAGGTATTACGAGACTATGCAGCGTGACCAATGAAATTAAATAAATATTATATTTGTATTGTGCGCATGCAGGCATGATCGACTGGAGTTCATCTTTCTCCCCAAACAGGTAGGTTTAGTACCAGCAAAGTGTACTGTATTAAAGGTAATTTGTTATCAGTACACACATTTTCTATCTTTTCATCCACCTTTTTACAGCTGCAGGATAAATATGTACCAATGTTTTCAATTATTTTTAGATACACCATAAACTGGCGTAACATGACAGCTTTTTCCAGGCAGAAATGAAAAAGTGTGCTAAATAATACCATTTTTACACTCTAACCAGGAACATCTACCCAGACTTGAGACTAGTATACAAAATGGGTATACTAGTCTCTACCCAGACCTGAGACTAGTATGCAACATTGGTATACTAGTCTCTACCCAGACCTGAGACTAGTATACAAAATTGGTATACTAGTCTCTACCCAGACCTGAGACTAGTATACAACATTGGTATACTAGTCTCTACCCAGACCTGAGACTAGTATACAAAATTGGTATACTAGTCTCTACCCAGACCTGAGACTACATGTAGTATACAAAATCGGTAGTTTCAGACCCAGACCGAGGTAGTCTGCCCCAATCCATGATTGTGACCACTGTTACTGCACGCTCCTGACATAGGCCAAGTATATAAATTCATGGAATACAGGTAAAGGGCAGTGTAAAATAATCATTGGTAGAGTGATGGTTTCAAGTTTTCAATACGATTTATTCCGTTAAAATATACTACCGGGTTCCAAAGTATCGACAATCAATTATTTCCTTTCATCTTCTCCGCTGCCATTATCGAGGTTTGAATTCATGTTAGGGTTCACAACAAAAGTGTGAATATAAAACTTGCTAAAATGGTTGAAATTTGGCAGACTACAACAATGTAAGTTGCATGAAAATAACCACTTACACATTTGTAAGAAGGTACAAGCAAGAAGGTACAGAGACTTAATTACCCATGAACAAGGATCACACCGGTGAAAAACACACTCAATTTATAAATGGTGAATATTATTGGACGAATACAGACACTGTTTTTCTCTATATCTCAAGTGGGAGAAGAAAACCATACTACCACTCATACTTGAAGATTATATTTGACTCACAACTATAAATAAGCTTACCGCTCAATGAATTACGCCTCAAACAATTGTAGCTACGATGCTGTGCACATTTGCGACTCGTTAGAGAATCACTGGACCGGGGAGGCGCGGCTCATCAGTGTAATCAACAACGCTCTCTAATCGTATCAATAAGACGAAAACTAATTTATTAGCGCTGCTGGATTGGGTAATTACCTGTGAATTTACATAGATGGGGATGCACTTTTGTATATTGTCCATTTCTTGTGACAAGAAATAATTGAGGTTTGTCCATTTCATCCCACTTAGGCCAACAACAACAAAAGTTGTGTTGCCCTCACAAGCCTAAAATCGGGAAGGACGGCCGGCCTGATTTTTTTTTTTTTTACTTTTATTTTTTATTTTACCAAATCAATGATTTTATACCTATTATTTCAGTCAACATGTGTGAAGATACTAAGGAAAACGCTTACTGGATGTAATTTCAACCCAATGGTGAATATTTTGGTTTCTTGCCCATCACTTTTCACAGATTGGAAGATCTTGAGAAAAAATCTTTAAAAAAAATCTTGGCAAACAAAAAATCTTGAAAAAATCTTGAAACAAATCTTGAAGAAGAAAAAAATCTTGAAAAAAATTTAAAAAAATTTAAAAATCTTTAAAAATTTAAAAAAATAAATAATACCAGGCCCACATTCTCAGAATTTTGACCCGGCCGGATGAGGGCAACACAACTATTTTTTTTTTTGCCTTACGATATTGACAATAGGAAAAAAACCTATGCTGTTCTTGGTTTTAAACTGTTTACTTTGAAAATGAGGTGTACTTGAGGTTCCAGATACTGGTATACCAGTATTGCACGATACTGGCAAAGACATTTGCCAGTATCGCTCGATACAGGTATGATATTATTTTTCCAGTATCGTCCGATACTGGAACACCAAATTGTGTTCCAGTATCGAGCGATACTGGCACTCATGTACCAGGAGTGATTGTCCAAGTATCGGGCTATACTGGTACATAATTATGTTCCAGTATCGTCCGATACTGGAACATTTTATATGGGTCAGTATCATCCGATACTGGAACACCTGACTTTGTTCCAGTATCGAACGATACTGGGTGTTCCAGTATCGGACGATACTAGTACAGTCCAGAATCTGGGACCTGAAGTACACTTTTTTCCGAAAATGCACATAATGGTGACTATTGAAAGCTAGCACTTCATTATTTATCACTGTAATCTTAAGGTATCTCTCTTTTTATTATTGACTGCAGACACATTAAAATGTGTCTGCAATTCGCCTGCCCATTAAATATATACACAGTGTACAATCACTGGTAATAGAAGCACATTGATGTATGGAATAATGTCAGATTGATTTGTTAGAATAATCAATCATTTATAAACAAATTTTGATCGTTTGTCTCTCACTATAAAAAGACATAGCGTAAATTGTTATTTTTATGATAAACTTGTTTATAGTTTAATGCTTTTGGCGATATCAATCTTAGCTTCGCTTTAGTCAGTATTCCTTGGCACAATATTGTGCGCAAATGAGATCATAAATCAAATAATTTGTAATCAGGGTGGGAAGATTTTGCTTCTCTTGTCAAATGTTTTCTTGGGGTATTTTTCTAATACATCTACAGATATTTCAAGTGACACTATGTTCATTTGAGCCTCCTAACCCTTACCTTCCAACCAGGTTTGAACCGATATCGTAATTTTGGAAGAAAAATCAACAAATAGATCGCCGAGACCCTCCGGACCCGAAACCCAGGCATCCGGTGTGAGAGTCCAAGGACATCACGAGACTAGTAAGTCTCGATCCACACAACTGATTTTCTTGTCGTCATATAGGGAAGGGTGTGGTAAGTGGTCCAATGTTTTTGTAATGGTACGGGCATACTGCCTTCTTTTGAAAAGTGTAAGCCCAGGGCCCCCATAGGGGAGCCACGGCTCTCAGATACTTGTTAGCGCAATATACTGCGCTTACTATATAGGCTAGGTTGATTACGTCATCGAAAATCGTCCAGCTTGAAGATAGGTTTGGGCGTAGTAATTTGTAGGGGGGTATTACAAGATCCTGGAACGATCCCATGTGTTATACGAAGAGAGAACACCAGGCTTCTACCCTCTGACCGCAAAATCTACTCCAACACTGGGATTTTACCCCTTTTATAAGTAACATGCACCACTGCACGATCTGGTCACCGTTTTCACGTACAGTCGATATATTCAAATTTGACTAAAAGTAACCAACTTAAAAATCAGCAAACAACATTTTTGACAATTAGGATTTGGAAATACATAGCGCATTTACATCACTTACACACTTAACAGATACATAAGTACTGTACGGTAGGGGTCTGTGCTCACATAATTTCACAGGGATTACACTAGCGCATTCACCAATTCAACATACATAGAACACAGCCACAACTAAATACGAGGTACAAAGCATGTAGATTAAGCATGTAGATTACACATACACCATCAAAATGTACCGATTTAGAATGCTCAAAAGAGAAACAAGTATTTTAGGTTATCTGTTGAGTTGTTTACAGTGAGTGCATGTTTTGGTCACTCTTCAACAGGCTGCATTGAAATCATGTAGTGGTAAAGTCAATCAGTTCCAAATTGGCGACAAATATGCGGGGGTTTTTTCTCTCCGCGCGTAATAGTAACCCAAGCGTCACTGCCACACACATGTATATCAAACTTTCATCTTTGAGTGCAAATGTTGTTTCAAGTAGGTGCACTTGATTCAGTTAGTACTGAAATTATTCAATAACATGTGACGTCACTGACTTGAGAGGGCAAAATGGACTATAGATTAGATAGTGAGATTACTAATGCTCCTCAAAATAAGTTACTAATGCTCCTCAAACTAAGTTATATAATAATATTAACCCTAACCTGACCAACCTAGTTTTTTAACAAAAATGATGATTTCCGATAAGTTTAAATGTATAAATCGCCGCTCCCCCACTGGGATTCGATCCAAGGACCCTCCGCACATCAAGCTTCAAGTTTTCGCAGTATATTGCGCTCACTATATATAGGCTCGGTCAATCATGGAAAACCTGTCATGCATGTGCTGGGAGATAGGCTGGGTCGTGGTATATTGTGGTATCTGGTCGTGTTAGGGTTAAGAAAGTTATGGCATTAAAGTATTATGATGATATTCAACTTTAAGGGTCAAAATAGTGTAATTCAAGCAATGAAGGAATGAGTAAAGTGTATTTTGTAGATTCTCATAAGATTCCAAACTCAAGGTGACTTAAGTCAAAACCACACTTCCTTTAATGATTTTAGATTTTTAGCATAAGTGTTACCATTTATCATTGGTCATTGCATATTGTGTGATCTACACACTGCTTGGATGAGCATGTGATTTTTCCTCAAGCTCTGCCAACACGCACTTAAAGGCATATTATGTGATCTTTTCCAGGGAGCGCCCTCTATTCATGATTAATTTTTTTAGAAAGTAGACTTTCTTGAAGATTTACATTTCTGATCATAAATTATAAATATATTCCGAGTGACAGATCGATACGATTTCTAATTACTAATTTATAGTAAAAAAAAGATGTTGGTGCAGACTCTGACAGTATCGCCCTGTAACTTGGAATGTATGTACGATTTATGATCAGAAATGTAAATCTGCAAGAAAATCTGCTTTCAATTTGTTTTCGAGGATTGAGGGTGTTCCCTGGAAAAGATCACATAATACGCCTTTAACCACTGCATAATGGTGGCTTGTACTACACTACTACACTGTGAGACAGAGACATAAAATAAGCAGATGGGTTTGCTGGGTATAACTGGGATGACATCATATCCAAGATTACATGGAACATTATCACAACCTTTTGTCACATCAAATCACTTTTTTTATCGTTTCGTCAACAAAAGAATGAGGTAAATGCTCCAATAATAAGTGGCCGGACTGTGGATTACAAACACGACTCAATCAGCGTAACACGACAACAGACCACTAAGACAATTAAACAGTGTGTCACCTGTTGACATCATCCGCGTTGTAACGAGGTTCTGGGTCATCGTCCCCGTCGTTAAGATCATAGCTTGCTTCGGGAGCCTGCACGGGTCAAAGGTCGATGCGTTGGGAAAAGGCCGTGCAAGGAGGTGGGATATTGGCAGATTTGTAGAGAGAGAGAAAAATCAAATTGAGTCGAAGTGCAAATATACATCGGAGAGACTTGTGCTTGTTTAATGAGATTTAGGAAAGTGTACGGACATAGTAAGAGTAGGTTGGATTTCTATAGCAACGCCGGTCGTCAAGGCACGGTGCACTTTAGCGAGGACAACTTTATGATGCCTGTAGTGTCTACCTGCTTCAGTTGAGCCGTCATCATCGCTGCAAGAAATGGTAACGCTTATTAGTGTAGAGGTGAACCGCCTTGTCATCAAGGACTGCTTATTGTTATTTAGTTGGCTGCGGGCAATCAAATTTATATGACGGTGTCCGCCGAGCCGCGTCTATAGAGTATTGAGTGAATTTTTTTCTTAGATATTGAAATTGTCAGTAGACGGTTTTTTTCTTCTTCAATATGAACGTTGACTTACAGGTGCATACCTTTTCTGATGATGGTGACTTTTTAAGATTGTTCCAAGAGGGGGAAATTAAGGCCAAAAAAGATTGGCAAAAAAGCAAAGTGCTGTGCGATTTTATTCTTTTATAAGAAAAAAGGCTATGAGGTATGCAATTTTTTGCTAATCCAAGCTAACAGAGACCTTTTTAAAATAAAAAAATTGTAAAAAATCAAAAAGAAATTGTAAAAAATATTTAAAAAAATTAAAAAAAAATAAAAAAAATTACGCCTCAGCGCGTAGCTCATTTCACATACCAATGAGGTCGGGCTTCTGAGACCAATAATCTTTATTGTTTGGCCAAGTAAGTTCAATTTGTAATGTGTTGGTGTGTACACTTTCCTGAATATAAATCAGTATACTGTAATAGTGGAAATGTTTGCGATTTGCACATTTTAAACAATTTTGCTTGTAATCATTTTCCCAATTTTAGCTTAGGCCAAAAAAAAAAAAATGTTATATTGGCGTAACCCGCCCAACCCTAAAAATACGCCCGACCCTACACTTTTTTTTTTTTTTCAGGGAAAAAAAAACAAAAAAAACAACCGACCGACCCTAAAAAATAAAAAAATGAAAGAAAAAAAATGTTTTTTCGCGAACGAAATACGACGGTGCTCCTCGAATAAACGGAAATTCCTTCCTAAAATATGGTTTATTGTGTTTTATTTGTATATAGACTTGTACTGAGGGGTACTTCTAACAAACAATAGGGAATGTTTAAACTCGGTTAACATTGTTCAAAAACAGCTGCTAAAAAAAAAAAAAAAAAAAAAAAAAAAAAAAAAAAAAAAATCCCTACCTACCTACCCTATTTTTGTTCAGCCCGTTACGCCAATATAACAATTTTTTTTTTTTGGCCTTACATACATAGACCTACCTACATACAAAACGAATATATTCACAAATTTTTTATTTTTGAGCTTGCTGATTTTAGAACGAAAAGCGCGAACATTTCCACTTTTACAGTAATCGAAATGTTTCCAATTGTAAAAATTCAGTTGGAAGACAAGTCCTAGTTTTTGGCCAACAAAACCAAGAAACCCATCCATACCTTTGAGGGATGTTCTTCAATGCATTTTAAAAGGAAGGGCGCCCATGCACCAGGGAAGTTTTTAAGCCGAGCCATATAACCAATATGACTAGTTTCTTAGTAAATAGTAAAAATAAAAAAGACTGCCACTTAAAAATAAAAATAAAAAAAATTCTTTTCTTTGAGACAAGAAACAAACCATTTTTTTAGCCTTACTACCGTACTACAAATGTCATCTCTCGCACACTTTTCTCTTATCGCTTACACAACAATACAATACTCCTGATACAACCAAGCCTCCATCCATCCTTTCGTCTAACTCAAAGACAAACTCGTTATATCTCCTAGGGATAAAAGCAATTACCAGATAGCAGAAATTGAATAACAGAAAAGTGTTCAACTGTTGTTATATACCATGACGTCAGCACAGTTCAGTCTTCCAGACTATTATCGACTTCTCATTTTTCTGCGACAATATATGGCTGCTGGGCTTCCATATCTCAAATATTAAAAAATAGGTCTCTTTATTTTTTCACCCTTTTTCACTTGGATTACTACATGATAATATCAGTGGGATATTCACAGGCCAGTAACAAGCATTTTTCTAGGGTGAATTTGGTCGAAAGTGGACCTTTTCCCCAACAAAATAGTGTTAAAAAACCCCTTTCCCCCACTTGCTACGCTTGCAAACGGCATTTTTAACCTTTTTAGATCCACCCCCCCCCCCCCCCCCCCCCCCCCCCCCCCCGGTTATGCGCCTAGATATTTATAACCCTTATTTTAGATCAAAATTCTCTCTGAATATTAGCAAGTAGGGGAATAAAAGTGATAATTAAAATCTGTAGGAGACTTAATTACTGTCCAAACACAACAGTGCCATGTGCTCATACTTCATTGGTATGTGGGCTTCTGATTGTTGTACTTGGTATGTGGGCTTCTGATTGTTGTACTTTGCCCTTTCGTAAAATGAATGCTTCGTTGTGCGAAGATGAGACGAAAGGGTAGGATGTGTAATGCTCTGAACATGAAGCTATAATAGGAAATCCCACGCTAAAGACTTTACTATATAGTATTAGTCTAGTGGCGGATACCAATTGAAAACATGACTGTGACAACCTGCCATTGGATGGCCATGGAAATAAGAGTTTCACATAATAACAATTATTTGACTGTCAGCACACTGACTTTGAAAACCACCCTAACACAATATAATACCTGTACTCTCCCCTAATACACACGTTACATTGGGAAGATCCTCCCTGGTAAGAATTTTCGTATAATACATACATTTAGTACACCAATTGGGTTCCTTAGGATGATCCTATGGCTAGCAACAAAATCTTGATATGGAAGTTTAAGGTAGAGCTGGTTGAGTACAACCAAAAAGTCTTTTACTGGAGGTGAATCGGGTGTACGGTTCAAAAGATGTAACAATTTTAAGTCATTTTAAATTATTTTGTTTTGTGCTGTGTTTCGGCCAACAGAGGGTCAGTCTATCTTCTGTTCTTTTTCTTTTCTTTTTCATATGACTCTCTAGGTAAAATTTTCTATACCATTTTTTTTTTCCCCTCTAAGTTTTTATTGACAAGTAATTAAAAAGAGCTTTAGAACACAGTATTCTTGGGTCTACTTTTTGTCCCTTTTTGCTACTAAAATCCTGCTAGGAAAAAATAATTGGGCTCATTTAAACCATAGATTGGGCAACTGGATCCTATCATTTCATGACATAAAGTGGCTAGATTTATTTGCTCTCCTCCTATTTGGGCTACTTTTGATGACAAAAAAGGCATACAAAATGCAATATTCGGGACAATTAGGCTACTTTTTTGTCACTTTTTGTCCCATTTCAAACCAATGATTGAGAAATAACTTTTAGTGTACGCTGACTTGCACTTGGATCCATAGCTTTTGTTAACCCTGTTTGTTATGAAGAGAAATGTGACCAAAAAAATCTATAGAAATCTGGATTTCTTTTTGAAAACATGCGCCAAGAATCCGGTAAATGTGTCTCCTAAGGCCCACACCTTGTACCGAACAATCTATGCTGCTGCCATGACAACAGACCATAACCGGTTTTATAGATCTTTGGATACTGCTTTTGTACACATGTGACACTTACTTCACATCTAAAGGTGTGTATTTTTAAACTTTTAGATACATTTGAGATACAGTTAATATCTGGACAAAAGAAAAGAAATCAGCTCTTTAATAATAACTAGTTTGTAAATACATTTGACCCCCATTTTGCAAGCTCCTGAGGCCCATATCTCAAATAAGCTTTTCCAACAAATTGCTTTGTCACATACTATTAGGCAATTGATATTAAAGGATTAAAAAAATATCCCAACTGTTGCCCAAAACGGTCAACTAAATTACAAAAAAAACCTGATATTGAAAAGAATTCAGGCAGACAGCGATATTTTTGGTTGCAAAACGGGGGGGGGGGGGGGGGGGGGGGGGGCATTGAGAGAGCAGCATGGAAAGTGGTAGTGTGTGATCCATGGATACATTTTCATAAATTGCCATTTGTATTTCAATATTCCCATGTTCATATTTTAGAGGCAAATGTCACTTTTCTGTGAAGGGGACTTTGAAGTGTTTTGACACACTTGGGAATGCGTTATCAAAACACCTTAGGTTTGCTGGACAAACTAACACTTCTGGGGGCATATAGTTTGTGTTCAATCAATTCTGACAACATTGAGCATATAAAATTGTCCATCTAAAAATATATTGTTCCTGTGCGGATGTTAAACAACTTTATTTTAAACCCAGTGGAATATTACATTCAGAATGATAATAATGAGCGAGCTATAAGGGACAGCAGTTTGGCCATAAAAAGCTTGTTTTGTTGGAAATCAGTTTTTGAAATGTCCTAGTTTTTTCATCATCTGTTCCCTAAAGGGTAACCATACATGTAGAGGTAGGTTAGTGACAATTTGTCGCTATGATCATTACGCGCAATTTGCTAACAAATAGCCTGAAGAAATCTTGCATCTCTGCTTCTTTTAACCCCCTGAGAACTACCGGCCGAGTGGTTAAAAAGATGGATACATCATTTATTGAACCAATGAGAGACATTGTTAGAAACAATGTATCCCTGATAAAGATGTGAGTGAAACATTTTACAGGCTGCATTTGAATTGGCTATTCATATGAGTACATCTTGTAATAAACCAATCAGAACCACTGTAAGATAGACAGGTAGACCCCAGGGGGTTAATCTCCCTGCCAAAAATTGGGTATGGGATGGAAACGGTTTGAAATGGTGAACAAGACAGCGATTTGCCGGATGCCTTGGTGATTTCTTGGTTGATGAATATCATGTACCATATTAGACACACCACCCATAATCAATTTTTGTAGGAATTACACATCAAAATATTGATTAAATTCCCTGAGAAATACCACCAGGGCTTGAATTAAGGAATTACTGAACCAGGAGCTACTTTTGAGGGGCAAATTGTCACATTCCAGGGGCTATTAAAGGGTAAAAAATAAAACCATATGAATATGTCGCAACCTGAAGATGAGTTCAAAGGAATCACCAGGAGCAGTTTTCAATTGGAAAAGTTGTCCTGGTGACACAATTAACATAAGAACCTGGGATATTTTGAGAATTAGTGGTGGTAAATGTGCTACCTGCTCCTGCATATTTCAAACCCAGAATACCACCACCACTCACTACCAATCAGTCACATAACATAGCACTACAGTCATCACAATAAGTAACTGACCAGGTAATAAAAGTATAACTTCTACATAAACATATTTAATTATAAAGTTGTTGAGAAATTTCTCTTCTTGAATTTGAGATATTACACGCTAAGAATGGTTGATTAATGAGGAAGTTACGATCCCAAACGTTAGGGCAAGTCTGATTTTCATTTTAAAATTTTCTTTTCAACAAGGGGAGAGTATGACAGGTAAAGCGTGTGTGCCGTATTGATCAACCGTAACAATGCCACCGGCCGACTATCCAACAACCAGGCCATCGACGGGTGAATTGGCACTACCACTACCAGTAATCAATAATTTGCCGGTCTGAGTCTCCGTGTTGAAAATGAAAATGTGAAAATGAAAATCAGACTTGACATGACATTACATTTGGGATTGTAACTTTTTTAATAATCAGCCATTCTTAGCATGTAATATCTCAAATTTAAGAAGAGAAATTTCTCAACATGTTTATAATTCAATATGTTTATGGTAGGAGTTACACTTTTAGAGTTATCAGCACATTTATTACCTGGTCAGTTACTTATTGTGATGACTGTATAACATTAAAACACCCAGTAAATTCGCTATAAGAAATACAACCCGACCCACATATTCTGTCAACTCTCTATACATGTATATCACCATTCCAGTATTTACGATATCACTAACATTCAATTAGTTCTCTAATAACATCTCTAATTTCACACATTTACAGACTCTTAAAAGACTGATTCAAAATCCATTAGACATTGGGAGAGGCACCTGTAATGCCCGACATGTACGGCGTCTCCGTGAGATTCCAGTTGCATAATATTTTGGTAGGAATACCACACATAATACAAATCTGCAATGTCCGATGCATTTTGATGCAAATTTTAAACATGCAATCCCGTAACCTCACATACAAACAAATCTTTGACCTCACTACGGCTAATTCATCAACCCCGATATGTTACTTCTAGCTAATTTCACACCAAATTTGTCATGTAATTGTGTCATTTTTAAACAATCCCAGTTCATCATGTTCTACTAGTAGGGATCGAGCATTGACCATGCTTGTACCTAGTGTTTCGCCACTGTCATGTCAACCTGTTTGCGACGGGGTTAATTAAAACGTGTTAATTAAAAAAACAATCCGACCGTTATTAAAGAGATGACTGGCACTGGCAGTGACACAAACGAAGTGAGTCCCAAAGCAACCTCAATGTGTTAGAAGACATGCTGTGAGAGATGTGATGGCATTTTGGTTAGTATGCGTTTTATATTAATTGGAATTAACCCAAGAAATCTAAATGCATGATCGTGTAAGTCGAAATAGATGGATAAATGGTTAGTGTGTGTGAATGAATGGACGGAGCTAAAAGTAACCTGTTCTCGTTGGTGTAATCGTATCTTGGTTGGGGATCTGGATCGTTGCCGTTCACGTCCCAACTGGCATCTGCGTCCTGTGAAAAAGAACATTTAGGCGTCGAAAATAAGAAATAAACGGTTTTACGGGCGGACGGACCTGTCAAGTAGGGTCGGTTGGGTAAATTTTTTAAATAGATATTTTGTTTCACCTAAAATGTCACAAAAATCTTGTCAAAATCAGGATTTTAAAAAAAAATTGTGAATTTTTTTGTTGACATTTTCGGCAAAAAAAACCAGCTGATTTTACATGATTTGAGAAAAAGGTATCTCAATTTTTTTCTTCTTCTTGAAATACGCAAAAAGTGGGTCAGTCAGGCCCATAAAACAGTGTTTTTTATTTTCCTCGTCTTAGTACAGATGTATGACAAATGTACATTCACTCTCAATTTAGTTGAGAGTTAATTTAGTGATTTCCATACAATACAAATTAGTTTTGTTAACTATTTGTCAAAATTATGTCTTATCATGACTAATTTGTATGCAAATGACAAAATCATTAATATATTACCATAAATAAGTTTAATCAGTTCCAAATTGGTGAGAAATTGGCTTTTTTTATGTCTTTGCGTGCAAAAGTAATCCAAGCGCAAGCAATGCTAGCGTCATTCAAGTGTTATACGCGCCAACCAGGGATGTAGCTAGAACATTTTGAGTGCCGGCTAATTTTACTGATGGCGAACTAAGTTAGTGTAGCGAACGAAATGCAGTGGATCATGGCATGGGTCCAGTGGCCTTCTTAACCCTAACTCTAGTACACCACACGGCAACAGATTTGTTTTCCGACCCCCAAAATTCACCAGAAAGGTCACCCCCGCCCGCCCGACCCCCCCCCCCACCCCACCCCCCACCCCCACCCCCCACCCCCACCCCCACCGGATTTGAATCACGGACCTCCAGCACCTAGTCACTACACCACGGCTGTCAGTCACACTCGGCGAAGTATATTCGCCTCGTTATATAGCCTGGGTCTGTTTTGTAGCCCAAAACCTGCACGAGGGGTTATAAAAACATTTTTTCCACCCAGTTGCCGTGTGGTGTAGTAGAGTTAGGGTTAATGTTTTTTAGGTTTTTTAATGCACTTGAGGGTTCCTGCCACCTAATTTCTTGTTTTATGAGGCAGTTTAATGATTTTATCCACACAAAAAAAACCTTTTATCTTTAGAGTGCTGGTCGGCAATTGTGAGCCAACCGGCGTGGCATGGCGCCCATGCTCTTCTGCATTAATTCACTGTCGTAAGGTGGCTCGCCAATTAGGAACTGATTTAACTATACAATCAAAGAAAAAGTATTATACGGCTTCGTCCCATTAAACTTGGTCATCAATGTTATGGACGACACTTGTATAATTGGCATTCTATTCCTCTACTGTAATTGGCAATAACTAAGAATTCCCATTGTACCGATAGTTATTCGTACTAGTGATCAGAAGGCGAGGTTATTGACGTAATTGCTGAAGTCTTACATACATGTTTGCTACTGAATCTTATCAGGAGCATGTTACGTACTAGAATCATTATTGTATTAATTTTGAACACATAAAAATGAAAATGCATGGAAGACATTACCATTGGGAGTTGGTTTTAAATCGTGTCACCTATCATTTACTACTCACCCCCCCCCCCCCAACAAAAAAGGGTTAATGAGAATAAGATTTCATTTGTAACATTTTCAACCTTCTGAGACTTTTGAATATTTGTGGCAACAGGTTTTCCTTTTTTTCTCAAGAAACCTTTTCGTTAGCTATTTTAGTTTGTTCAAATTTCTTTTTATACCACATGCAATACACCCCGATGAGCACTTTCCTAAGACAAACTAATTTTGGAATAGTTTTATCAAACTGTGCGACAATTAGGAAACCATTTCAAATCACCATGCAAAATCTTATACATGGTGATTAATCTGTAAATTGTCAATATCATTATCATAAATCAGCCTCCTTATACCATTAAAATCCTACTTACATAGTTATCGGCTAAATCTGGATGGTTCTTCTCGATACCATCATCCAGGATTGAGACGACTACACCTTTACCATTGTAACCCTTCTGCCAGGCTGGCAGAACGTTCATGTCTAAATCTGGACCATCTTGACGTTCCTAATATACACACAAAGAACAAATTCAGAGAGAAAAAAGGTTAAGGTTAAAAGTTGAATATTAGTAGTTATTGTAAAGGGGTGTATCTCCATTTCCCCCCTAACCAATCAGCCGGGCAGGATACAAGTAAAAGTTACCAGCCCGAATGCAAACTTACCAGCCCAACTTAATATGAACATGTAATCAAGAGATTTCTGACTACGTGATGATCATAGTCTTTCACAGCCCAAGTTTAAACTTGGACACCAAACAAAATGGTACCCTTTTTTTACTGACGGTTGTGAATATTAAAACATGAAAATAGATACTAAAAAGTTAAGAAAACATTATTTCAAAAATATCGATTTTTTTTTCTTCTTCATATTTTGATTTAAGCTCAATAATATTTTTATACCAATCCAATCATAATTTTACTGTGCATATTTAAGTTCCTCATGCAATTACCCATCAGAACATAATAGTTGTCAATGGTAAACATGTTGAAATACACTATATCGAGAAGTAAATGGGCACAAACGTTTAAATTTCATATTTATTAGAGTTTACAAGTATATTTCTTTGGGTATACACCCTTTCCTGATTTAAACAGCATTTTTGAGATCTTTCCAAAAATGTATAATTTTGCTATCATCGGTTAAATATTTCTTTTGTTATAGTCATGTATGTAAAACCGCTGAATTAGGGCAAGTTCACTGTGTAGTGAATAGGGAAAAAGCCAAGGACAATGCAATCGATTCGTGATTACAATTGTTACGTAATAGTTGACACGTTTGTTGAAACAGAAACTTATAGAATATAAAAACAATCTATAAAATGAGAGCAAAATCATGTTTGTACCATACAGAGAAGAGAAGTTATTGTAATTTGAACGTAGAATTGGGAACATTTTCTATATTCCCAATAGAGATTGTACACAACGCCACCGCCACCACCCCTAACTTTCACAACATAATCAATCATATCTCAGCCAAACATTTATTGAAATACCTGATTTATTCACACAATGTAGCTAAATAAATAGGCTTTCACATGACACCTCAACCATAGCTCTACCACATTTAGTTGTTGAGTTAAATGCAACGCCACTACCCTTGGGTGGTGAGTTCAAAACACATGGCTGTATACAATGTGATATGAATATGTTATTAGTGATAATACAACAATTGCTGTCCGCTTAATAAACAAACAACAATACTGACATATTGCACTCTGACATTATGAAATTATAGTGTAGTAAATTGTGTAATTAGGCATACATTGCGAAAAGCATAACAAATTTGTGCACAAGAAATGTACAAATTAACTGCACAACTCAAACCCCTGAAGGGTTGGCTGATAAATGCTGCATTCATAGCAAAATGCCAAGCGATGGACTTTAATTTGATAAGAGGTTTTGGCTCTATGAAAAAGAAAAAAAATCAATCGCTTAATTTCTCGTAATAAATTTTGATGCCTGCTACCTTGAAAGGAATGCTTAACTGCTGTATCGGGATTATTAAGTAATTCTTGTTAATGCATTCTATTTTAAGCTGCGTATAATCACTTTACCTGTTGTTTAAAAGCAACAGACGAGAAATCTGGTTTGAAAAATTGGGTCTTGAAAATTGAGCAATGTATCTAGGGTAATGGAACGTAAAGGGGTTTTTTTCCTTCAAAACCAATGAAAACAAGATAAATCTTTGCATTTGTTTGGCAAAATCTCAAAATCAATACAACCAACTGACGGATTTCGCTCGGTCACATTAGTCATTGCCCCTGAATTTGTTATTTGCACATTTGCCACATTGTTACTTCAGACCTTCACACTGAAAATATCAGTTGTATTTGATCGACCTAAATATTGGGTCACATTTATGGAATATAGGATACTTTACATAAATAGGCTTAGATGGTTAGCAAATATAAATTTCACACTTAGGCGAGGAAAAACAACCAGCCTGTTTTAAGGGCCCGACCGAGCCAATATGTCGAACATTTTTTTCACAAACTTTTTTAAAAAAGCCAGATTTTTGCCAATTTTGGTGACATTTTAGGTTAAAAAAAATAAATTAAAAATTAAAAAAATAATCGCCCAACTGACCGACCCTACTTGACAGGTCAGTCCGCCCGTAAAACAGGGTGTGTGTTTTTTGTCGCCGTATGTGACATGAACATTTGACAAGATTCAGTTGAAGATTGATTCTTGAGGATTTTTGTAGTAATTTTAGAATTTAGAAAAACAAAAAATATGGAATGATTACTTTTAAAACGTACTTAGGGAGACGATTGAATGTAACCGAAGAAGCCGTGACAAAACCATTAAAAAATCAATCTCGGGACAAATTACGATCCATCGTACGCTTCTCGTATTTCATAAGAGCGTGCGTGACATTTCAGCTGCCGTTTCGTATCATAAAAAGGTTGTTTTCTTAAGGCAAGGGACGGATCCAATTTGAGCGTATTAGCCGTGGCCTTAACGATTTCATCACAGCTGATAGGTCGCTTGATATACCTCCTTAAATTGAGCCATTTTTTGAGCCACACAGTTTGTATGCAGGTAGCCTGGGAGGGGGAGGCAAAGGGAAAATCCCTTAACAATTGAAATCAATAATTACAGTGATAAGTGTAATATTATCGCTATGAAGCTATCATAAATTGCAGCAAGAGTGCTATTCCTTCATACAATATAAACAAATAAAATATGGTTTAAGAATGGTTAACTCTCAGTTGAAATTTATAGGCGAAATGCTGTTAATTTTATTATTACTTATTTTTTAACATGAGTACTTTGTTTGGCCTATAAATCTGGGAGTTAAGTCGGTACTATTCTAAAGCTTACTCTAAGTCTGCGCAACTGACAAATCGGAATTTGGTATGCTAATATGATACAACTGTTTTCGTATCGGTACAATGTTAGGCTTTCTGCGGCCTCTTGCTCGAATAGGATGTAATTTAGATGTGTATTGACCACTAGCAATTGGATGGTGATGATAGATCATTCCTGGGCACTTACAGTTGTACAAAGCCACAAATGTTGCCAACGTAAATAAAACACTTTGAGGACAAATTTGCAACAATGTACTTTTTAAATTTCAATTCAATCCACAAGCACTTTTGATGGAACTTTGCTATGTGTTTTATTTTATTCCATTTGGTGACAAGTTTGCTCGTACAAGAAAAAATCAAACAAATGATTAAATGGTAAAAATAATGAAAGTTATATCATACAATTCAACTGCAAAAGCCAAAATGTTTGTGGTAGTTTTTATTTTCACACTTTTCTCGCACTAAAGATGTACCACACAAAATGATAGCATAGGAAAATATAGCAATCAGCATTATTCCTGTACAACGCTGGCTAGGAGACATTACCATGCACGAAAAACAACAACTCGTGAAAGTGTCTTTGAAGCAGGGGTCGCATTCTGACGCGTCTGCGCATCCTAGACCTCTCACTTTCTTGCAGTGACGCGTCAGATTTCAAATTGGAAAGACTTGCGGGTCCCGATCAAAATTAAAGGGACCTCTTAAATTTCTTAAATTTGATGATGTATGGAAATTGAAACCGTAAGAAATTCTGTAAATTATGTATCCATCTATTGCTCACAATATAAACACATTAAAACTGTTCGCAAAAAAGTAAAATGTTCAAATACCTGAACTTCAGGACCCCTCAATTTTTTTGGGGAACCCTTAAATATGTTTTTTGAAGTCCTACACAATTTCATGGGACCTCTCACATTTTTGATCCAGTGCTATCCCCTGCCTTGAATTCAAAATGCCAGAAAATATCTTTATGCAAAAACATTGGCTTTTACTGTCTGGAAAATAGATTGTCCATACTTTGCGTTAAAGAGGGGATGAACAAGAGAGTAACTTATCAATACATTATTTATTTAGCCATATCAATATCATAAAAGATATATCTGTGATATTATTTTTATGTGAACCTATTTATAAACTAGCCCTCCTTGTAGGGCCACTAAAACCAGCCTATCCAGGAAAATACTATACTAAGATAGAATATAGAAACACTGAGTCAGCCATCCTAGCTGCCAAGGGGCGGCTCTCGGGTTGATAGCGGTTCTCGGATTGGGAGCAGTTTTTCTAGGCTTTGATAGAGTAGTCTACTAGTCCTAAGGTAGGACTATTTATATACATGAGTAAATACCACAGACTCTGATCCATTTATCAATGTGTATAACCTTTGCCCTAGCTATCAGAGGTGGGTGAAAAAAAGTGTTATCTAAGATAGAAGAGAAAACGATACCTTTTGAAAAATGTACAAAATATATTCCCGGCTGGAATATCCATTAACTTGTCTACCTCAGTTTCTATCTATCAGTTTAACATCAGGTTACCTAACCAAAAGACTTTCCTAACCAAGCTCTACTGTAGAGCCCAGATCTCCCCGTATTTGCCCATTCCATGTTTATCTTGAACCAAAGTGTTAGAATAACTTGTGGGTCAACTATCTACCAACACTCTCTCTCTATGCAGTCTCGCTGTAGTCCATACCGGTGTGTGTTGGATCGATGAGGTCATTAAGGGATTGATCATGTTTCAGCGTTGTGCATCACCAATCGACAACGGTGTTCGCGCGTTTGGCATGGTTTATTTCACGAGGGAAACGCCCCACTGAAATAAACACGCAGCACGCAAGTTGTTGATTGGTGATGCACATCGCTGAAACATGATTTCATCCCGTTCAACAACGACTAGGGATTCGAACGCCTGTTTCATAAATAGACAATGCAAATAAGAACATATTTTAATGCAGGCCTACGGTACTTCATTATTAACAATTTCATTGTTGGCTAAACTTTGAGCTTCCGCTTGTAAAATAAAAATAAAAAATAAAATAACTCCAAAATCACATAAATAACCCCTTGGTTTTGACATGAAGTTCCCTCAAAAGGGAAACCAGCTAATGTTTATTATTTTGTCTGAAAATAATGACTATCAACTCATCATTCAGTTGCCAATGGAAATAAACATCCTGAATCTGAGATAGAAAATCAATCAATGTCACACCGACCTGACAGTTATTACATTTGTCATGTTTCCATCAGAACGTTTGCATTAACAAACATAGAACACCAATTTTGAACATGACATTTTTATCTTTTGAGCCTCCCGTGAATGGCTCAAATAGATGTACGTATGTAGGGGTGTACGTGTATACTTATGATGTAAACAGATACAAATACAGCCAAGTAACAGAAATCATAGAAAGTCAAGGCCTATACTGTATTATACCCCAAATCCAATATTTTGAACACATGAGCATTTACATTTGGAAAGGAAGTTCAGGAGGCTTAAACTTGCTTTCCACCAACGCCCTAACATCCCAGCAGATTAAAAGGCCCATGGCAGCTTATACTGGGAAGAAAAAAAAATGAAAAATGACGCCAATTGGCTATCTTACAAGCGACCTATTACACGGATGTTTACGACTATGCCAAATTGGGAGCTAAGGTGATAAAAAAACACCTGTTCTGTGGGCAAACGGCAAACTCAGGTCTGTTGGCCCGTACAACCATAGATAATTGACACAGGGATGGTTAAGTCCCGGATTATCTCTATTGAAATGTTGTGCGGAGCTGATCTATGTCTGTTTCGCAAACACCTGTGAAAGTTAAGATACTTCTAATATTTGAAACATAACAATTTAACACACGCATTCACCGATGCGATAGATGTAACGCTATTTGTGAAGTTTATAGACACGTATTTCACCCAGTTTTCTATTACACGTAAACTCGCCCCCATGATGAGCGCGATGGACAATAGCACTTCTATTGAAATCGATTCCTAGTGATTTCATGCATCGGGGAACGAGAGTGGCCTATTAATTATGGATGTTAAGAAGTTATTTCATGACAGGGCGAAAGGCTACATCGGCTTTTATGTTGAGCGACCTTGGTCCGAAACACACATAGCTTCAAACAAAACACCCACTTAACCATCCCTGTGTCTATTTCTATGGTACAACAGGGTTGTTTTGTTCGCCGCCTAAACCATACAATTACCATACCTTCTTCCTTCCTGCTCAACATTACAGCCTTTTCAGATTCTACAAACGGTGAATATCGTGAAGGCCTGTGTAAACTTATTTGAGTATTTCCCTATCCCCTGCCTACCGAACATAAAAATACCATTCTTCCATAACACATGTTATATCTCAACACGAAACATTATAAATTTGCCAATTAGCCTGTATTGCATATAGGCCTACAATCCCTACATCAAAGTTTGACCCACTTAACATATGAATGAAACATATCCGAATGTTCTGCTCGAGTGCAATTACACACCGGCTCAATAACCGTATGTGCTGATCCTGCGCTACGGGGAGCTGTAGGCATATTAGTGGAAACATTCTCTTGTAGCCAGCCACATTGTGCCACTGGTTACTAGGTAGATTGTAATTTATGATGTCAAGAAAAGCTAGCGATACAGGAACTGTTCCATTTATTAAAATTGTAAGTGTTGAGCTTGTACATTATGGTTTGTATATGAAATGTTTTCTTGGCCTCTATCCAAGTTTATGTTGTTCCTTCTCCTGATATGCGGTATATGTGAACAAAATACATCAAGCGATGGAAGGCTGTTGCTGTACTCAATTAATTGAACAAGAAGTAATCTCATAACCCTAACCCCGGCGGCGTGGTTTTGGGAAATATAAGGGGAGAAAAACAGGTTCAAATTTGAGGAGAAAAACTGGCTCCACCAGCTCCGGGAATCTGTGTCGAAAGTGCTGATGGGATAGCCATACCCAATATTTTGACGTCATCCTTTACTAAAACTGCCTCATCACCAACAGGTCGTTGTACGTAATCACGCAGGAATTCAATGCATAAATCGTAAATATCAAGACATGAAACAGAGATGTGGACATCTCATAACTGTTTCGTCATAGCTTCGATCAATATGGCGACCGTCCATACATCTCATAACTGTTTCGTCATAGCTTCGATCAATATGGCGACCGTCCATATACAGGTGATTGTTTTTGTTTCTTAAGCTTATCTTATTAACACAACACTTTTAAAAACATTAACCTACGGATGTGATCTATATAATAAATAATGCTACATATCTGAGCGTTAAAGTTTCATGGCAATGATGATTCCCTTTAACCCTAACCATCCTCAATGCCGCAAATGTGCACGGTAAAGTCTGTCTGTGCCAGCTGGCGTGGCACTTTTTCAATGAAATAATGGACCCAGGCTACATAGTCGGGCCAATACACAATACACTGGCCCGAGGGCCAATACACTGGCCCGAGTATGGTTGGCCCCCGTGGCGCAAAGGTAGAGCGTTTGTCTAGCAACCGAGAGGTTGTGGGTTCGAGCCCCGGTGGCAGCGCCACTCTTTTTGTCCGCTTTTTTGTCGTTGAAAAAGAAATTCTTCGAAATATGACTTAGGAGGATAGGATTAATGTCTGTTGGGCTATTGTTCACATTTGCTCTTTATATACATTATTTAAAAAACCAAAGAGCTATATAAGGCATTCAGCAAGTTGCATCAAGGTGTTGTATGACAAAAGCAACAGGTGCCTGGAAGCTTAATTATTTTTCCAAGTTTAATTTGTTGTACACTATCAAAATCAATTAATTTAACGATGACCTATATACGAGATTACTTTAATACTTTAAATAAGAGGATTGCTATATATCATAAACGCTCTCCTTTCAAAACATCCATTTGCTGACCTTTAACTAAACTAAACATTAGATAACTTGACATCTATTACCTTTACAGTAAAATCCGTAATAACCACTTGATATAAGGCCAAGTGAAAAAACATCATGTTTAGCGTCCCCGCCTGCTTCTTTTTTAGGGGCCGCCTTCTTTTTTCTTTTCTTTTTTCTTTTCTTTTTCTTTCTTTTTTTTGTGGAAAAAAAAAATCGTATTTTTTAAACCATTTTTTATTATTTTTTATTTTAGCACACCTTAAAGCTGTTTGCCACATGAAGTAAAATGGTTCTCTACGTCTCAGATCTCAGGACAAGACATCATTTTGGTCTCATTTTCTGTTTCATCTTGCCCATAAAAAGCCTATATGTGACGTGATCAAGAGGAATGAGTCGGATGTCGGGGAATCCCAAATTGAGATATGGCCAATTCAAAATGGCGGATTACATAAGTTTTGACGGAAATTCATGTATACAATTTGACATAACTTTGGAACAAAACGTCGTATCGACATGGGGTTTTCAGTTTCTGAAAGCTCTAGGTGTTTTCTTTAAAACTGTATTAACAACTCATTTTCGACCAGGATCGACATCCGACTCATTCCTCTTGATCGCGTCACATATGTAATTTCTTGAGTCCAAGTGGCTGTCATTTTGAAAAAAGCATGCAACCATCTAGAAAAATCCTGGCCAGCTATCTTGACAAAATATGTTTGGCGGCCCTTTTGGAAAAAAGAAAGGAAAAAAAAAGGGCCTCCTCCTTCCTTATTTTCAAAAAGGCAGGATGATAAACATGTTTTATTTTTTATTTTGCCTAATGCTGCATATCTGAGCATTAAAGTTCCATGGCAATGAGTCCCTTTAATGTCTGTTGGGCTATTGTTTACATTTGCTCTTTATATACATTTTTATAAAAAAAAGGAGAGCTATGTAAGGCATTCAGCAAGTTGCATCAAGGTGTTGTAAAGGGTTCAACAAAAGAAAGTATACCACTTTGTTTATGTCATTTTGAGTAATTTTTAATTTGTTGTTGACCAAACAGGCTAGATAGGCATTTAGACGAATCTTTTAGGCATAATTTGATACCAAATTTGCCCCCTAACAACAAAGATAAATCATGATTAGCACCATTTAAAGGAAAATATCCCATTTTCAAAAGTCGCATTTCCAATACACAGCACGAAAAGATTTGGTTAATCTGTCCATGTTCTACCCATCCATAACATTCCTTTACATTCAAATCCTTCACCCATGCATCAGTTTACATTTGAATTAGCCCGCGCATTGAGGGATATGCGCGGTGATCAGTACGGGATAAATACGGCATAGGTGTGTGTTAACAATTGGCCCTTTCTTCTCGTGCTGTGTATTGGAAATGCGACTTTTGAAAATGGGATATTTTCCTTTAAATGGTGCTAATCATGGTTTATCTTTGTTGTTAGGGGGCAAATTTGGTATCAAATTATGCCTAAAAGATTCATCTAAATGCCTATCTAGCCTGTTTGGACAAAAACAAATTGAAAGTTACTCAAAATGACATAAACAAAGTGGTATACTTTCTTTTGTTGAACCCTTTATGACAAAAGCAACAGGTGCCTGGAAGCTAAATTATTTTTCCAAGTTTAATTTGTTGTACACTATCAAAATCAATTAATTTAACGATGACCTATATACGAGATTACTTTAATACTTTAAATAAGAGGATTGCTATCTATCATGAACGCTCTCCTTTCAAAACATCCATTTGCTGACCTTTAACTAAACTAAATGTTAGATAACTCGACATCTATTACATTTACAGTAAAATCTGTAATAACCACTTGAGATAAGGCCAAGTAAAAAAAACCTCATGTTTAGCGTCCCTGCCCGCTTCCTTTTTCCTTTTTTCCCCTTTTTTATTTTATTTTAGCACACCTTGTATAAAGCTGTTTGCCCTATGAAATAAAATAGTTCTCTACGTCTCAGAACTCAGGACAAGACATCATATTTCTGTTTCATCTCGCCCATAAGAAGCCAATATGTAATTTCTTGAGTCCAAGTGGCGGTCATTTTGAAAAAAGTAGGCAACCATCTTGAAAAATAGCCCGGCCAGCCATCTTGACAAAATGTGTCGGGCGGCCATTTTGGAAAAAAAAAAAAAAAAAAAAAAAAAGGCCTCCTCCTTCCTCTTTTTCAAAAAAGGCAGGACGCTAAACATGTGTTTTTTTTACTTTGCCTAAACACGGCATACAGCACACACCGGTATGGCCATCCTTCAGTTCAGGTTAGCTATTACACGATGCTTATTTCATCGAGACATACGCCAACTTGATCAATCTTGACAGAGTTTAAAATTAGGAGCGCGGAGACCGAGAGAGACGGTGATCCATCATGTTGCCGTAGTGGATAAACAAGAGATATCACGTCACAGTAAACACAGCTGCGTTTTTTTTGTTTTTGGAGTACTGCCCATCCTAATGTGCGGGACAGATGGTCTGTATTGAGAATTCATGTGCGCAAGGAACTTGAGGAATTGCACCTATTTGAGATATTATGAGTGGTTTACATCAGCAATCTATAGTATTACATATAGTAAACCTTCTGACAGCTGTTAACTTCACAGATAAATTAGTGTAAAATAATTTGAAGATTTGTGCATTCGTCTTGATTAGTGATTGAGACAGTATAACACATACTTAAATTTACCTAAAACCAAATGTGTGTTGAAATTTTCCAATTATCTCCGTCTTCCTTCCATGTAAATATAGTTTTAGGACCAAGTCACTCGCACAGTACCTAGTGCCTGCAAATTTGCGTTATAGCTGGTATACTATGTCATGCCCAAGTGATATGAGAAACAGAGATACGCGTACTGCAGCAAGCTCCACTGGAGTAGTGATAAAATAAATTAGCCAAAAATTATGAAATAATCTGAACAAGTGTGTAACTTTTGTGTAAATAAAGTATGGCCTGAAATTAAATGAAACTGTGGAAATTGTGAGAAAGAAAAAAGCATACATTTTGGGTTTCAGCATGAAAAGTTAAAAGTGGCATTTTTGCTGAGATACCTATGCTTTGTGCAGTGACGGCACCAGCATCAAAATTTGGCGGGCATTTTCGGAATTGCAATTTTATCATTTTCGATTGTTTGGGGGACAACATGGGGTGGGGCTTGAGCTGACTGGGGGGGGGGGGGGGGGGAGTCGTGACTGGAGGATTTTCCCCATGCCCTCCCCCACCCCTGGTGCCACCACTGGCTTGGCATATATCTGCCTCTACAGACTGTTCTAATTTTGTACAGAAGTTTGCTGTTTAATTCTGGTACTTTATTATTAAACAGTTGAGAACAGAAAATTTGTCAAAACTCTGAAATTGTTTTGAAATTAAATACTCATTGCGTGCGATAAAAAAGTGTATTAACAGGAACATTCCAGTACGTACTACATACTATACAGGGATACTTTCTACAACATTAGGCCTGTTCAGACGGCCACTAAGCTCGAGAATAGTTAGTCTCAAGCTTAATTCTTTTTAATGCTAACCCAGAGTGCATGTCCAGATGACAAACTTAACCTCGAGTATAGCGATACTACTGCGGTAGCTTCAAGGTTAACTCAAGGTCATGCGACTCTTCATTTTGTGGTAAGACCTGTGTCACAGGTCATAAATCTCACTCGCGGCTAGCATTATGGATGGATTCACACGGCGCACACACTCTCGGTTAGTGCTTCGGGGTTAGTTAACCGTAAGATCTTTTAGAGTTAACATTCCAGCTCTATACTCGGCGTTAGTTAACCGTGACCGATTCACACGGCCGTTAACCAAGCGTTAAACCTCTAGGTAAGCGAATTTGACGCTAACCTAGAGGTTAGTGTCCCTCGTCGGAACGCTCCTTATCTTACTTTGAATTCTTTCAAAATCAAATCAAAAATAAAATAACAGGTGTTTTATATGTGTTATCAATGTTATCGCATATTTAAAGCAATAAGTTGAATAACTCTCCATACATTGCACCCTGCCATGGTAAGCACGCTAGAGTTCAGTCAGTTCCAAATTGGCAAACCTCCTTACAGCAGCGAATAACTAACAGCCCTTTTACGGCAGAAGGATGGATGTATCTTATATGTACTTTCCTAATGATATACTTCCTTTAACATGGATTGTGTTAACTTGGTTCAATATTCCTCACTTAGGAAAAGGTTGCAACTTGTAAAGACAATAAAAGTAATATACTGCCTTTTACCACTACATGATTTATGGAGAAAAAAGCTAACTTTGATCATGTTAAAAGGAGGTATACTGTTAGGAAACTACATATAAGTTACATTCTTTTGCCATAAAAGGGCTTTTAACAGAAGAGGGCGCGCACAAAGTTTGCATGATGCAACATGGTACACTTCATAAGCGGGACATGTACGTATGCCAAAATAGCGAGTGCATACGTGTGCGGATTACTTTTGCGTGCGGAGAGGTAAAAATACATACAATTCTCACCAATTTGGAATTAATTGAACTATAGAACAAAATAAACCACTTGTATAACGCCTTATACTAAATTGTGTGGGTGGTGTGTAGCGGTGTATCACCTACATGTAGCTTACATTGTCATATTTTGTTGAAAAGGGGATACTGTATAAGTGGAAATTTTGGCACTACATTTATTTTCGCATTCACGCTTTTCACGCTCGAAATCAGCTACAGCGAAAATAATAAGACACAAATGTATTTCTTTTGCGAACTGATCTGTGTGATAAAGCTACAAATCGCAAATTTAAAACCACACAAAACAGGTACAGATCGGCAAAGCATGGTAATCACTTTTACAGTAAAACGCTGTGGTTCAGCCTTCTAAACTTCAAATTCAGTTTGTATGATGAACCCACCCTTTTTAATGCCCCGACCAACCCACATAGTCAGCAACAGGTAAATGCCCCGGTATAAGAGGTGTCATACAATATCGGTTCATGCTATCTCATCGGGGGTCTTCCTAGGGGTGTGAAGCGGGCAACTTGTTGAAGAATTACAAATTATATTTTTGAACATTTTGATCAAACACAATTAAACTCTATTCCTCTGTTATTTGAGAATTACGACCTATATAATAAGAGTCCTACAGTCATTTCAACTGCATAATTGATTTCTAACTTGACAACTCCGTAGGCGGCGAGCAACTCTGAAATCATGTATCTTCTTTCAAGCAGTATTTTTGTTATGTTTAGCGTTAAGCTTGAAGGGGACAAAGTTCTAATTTTGAAGGGGGGAAAAAAATCAACAAACAAATAACAGATTGCCTATTCGGCAGTAGATAAGACACCCAAGCTCCGCCTTCGAACTTGATGACATACATTGACTGACATCTCACACTCCCCTGTCTAAAACGCATATCGGGTTGTGACAGGGGAGCCCTTAGGGGAAGTTAGCGCTTCACCTCTCTAACGTAACTGCCGTAAGCTGCAACGGAACGAAATAGGAGGAACCCACTGTAATATTACTGCCCTTGGTGGAACTGCGTATCCGGAGAAATGCCTTAGGGTTACAAAGGGGAGCCGAAGAATCAATGGTATTCCGCGGGGCATTTGAGACGATTCAAGTGTGTAATGCAAGCAAAAATGTCAGAGGCTGCCTCGTGTCATTTCCAATACAAATGTCATCCATGTTGTAAGGATTTGTTAGCATTTTCATTTTTCTTCATGAAGGGGAGAGAGTAGGAGGACAAGGAATTTGACTGGAGCCACACAAACATACCCAAACTGGGGGGGGGGGGGGGGGGGGGGGGGTATACAGAGGTGGTATATGTCATTGCTATATAAAGGATTCAGCATTTAAGCCACTTACAGATGAGATCAGATGGCACTAATGAGACTTCAGCTATCTATCTCTTGTCTGTGAACCCCAGTGGCTAAATCAACTTGTTTCGTCTACAAATGGAAACCAGTAAGCTTGAATGGTTTCTCGACTGGACGCAAAACCTTGTTTGTTACGAGTGTTCACTAGGCCAGGCTGGTTATAATGTGTGCTTATGTACGCAATTACCGACTTCCCTGTTGAGACGAGCCTGCTAAACAAACAAACAAACATAACTAGAACTATCTTGAAGATGGGCATGTTGTGTACCATGGAATTGTACATTTTGCTCCCACTTAATTGCGGTACAGGACTAGCCGTACAGGACTAGCCTTACGTGATATGGCACATTTACCCGATTTGCAATGGTCACAAACAACAAATAAGATATAAGTTTATAACTTTTGACATATCTAACAGTACTAAAAATCTAACAAATCTGTCTAGAATGAGTTCTATTGATTTTAAGTGAAGGGGTATATTTGATAGGTAGAAATAGAGCAGAGTAACCCGAGGGATTTGCATTTTATTGACCATATATAATGGCTGTTTTGTCCTATTTTCAGGTTTGCGAGGCCAGAACGTCCTCAACCTTTTGTGCCACTGGGCAATCTATTAGCATTAGCTTTAGAGAAAGCATCTCATATGCTGGGCAAATACATAAGACAATCATTTCTGAGTGTTTTGAAAAGCTTTGCTTCCTATGAAAAAAACTATGTTTGTGGCAAGAGGTGGGTGGGTATCTTTATAATAAACACCCGGGGGGGGGGGGGGGGAGGTACTCGGATTTGGTTTGGACAGGGGTGTGCCGCTGGAGATTCAAAACCCCTTCCCATTTTTAGGGGTGATTTTGGAAAACACAGTACCCATTTCTAGGGGTTTTGCTTCATTTTAGACCCAATTTTCGCAAATTATCGGGAAAATGGGCCTAATTTTTGCAATTTTTGGCGAAAATAGACAAAAATCCCCCATGTTTCAGGATTTTTTGCCAAAAAAGCTACCCATTAGAGCGTCACACCCCCGTATACGGTATAAGGCGAATACTACTTTGGTTTAAAAAAATTCCGTATTGGTGAAAAATATTTGGTTATTATCTTTCCGCGTGCAAAAGTAAACCAAGCGCCCGTGCATGATTTTGGCCGGACGCACACGTCACACAGTACGTGCGCGTGTTGCCTTCATTTCCACCCGCGTCCTTCTGTATTCATTCGCTGCTGTAATGAGGATTCGTCAATAAGGCCAACAACAAAAAAGAGTTGACTTGCCCTTTCCAACCGACTCAAATTTTCGGAAATCTAGGGTCGCTATTCTTTTTTTTTTTTTCCCAAAAAAATAGAAAAAAATAGAAAAAAAAGAAGAAAAAAATTAAAGAAGCACATAACAATAAAGAAAGATGAAAATGTGTTTTGAGTAGTATCTGCTTGTTTAAAAATCAAGAAAGAAAAAAAATCAAAAAAATCAAAAAAAAATCAAAAAAAATCTTTAAAACATGTTTTTGTACAATAAATTTTCAACAAATTTCAACAACAACAACAACAACAACAAAAAATCAGACTGTCCGACCCTGACTTTCACCCTGAAAGGCAAGTTTTTTGTTTGTTTTTTTGGCTTAAAGAACTGATCAAACTATAACTCATCAGAGACAGGGGAAATAGAGCAACACATGTGACAGGCCAGTGTTGAGCACACGTTTCAATAGGGACACCAACAACGGTGGTGTATAGCCATGAATAGCAAAGACTCTGAAGTAGGGACAGGGATTTTGCGCTTTTTAAAAGCACTAAAAGTGCTGTTTGATTTTGGAAAAAGTGCTTTTTTAGGTAAAAGGTGCTTTTTTTTAGTAAAAGGTGCTTTTATTCACCAAAATTATGCCATATGCGTTAAAAATAAATCCAAAAGCGATTATATTCCAAGTTTCCATGTTGACGTATTTCTTTTTTCGTTGTCAAAACCATCATTTTTCATTCAAAACTACATTCAAACTAAACTAAGTGTAGAATAAACACTTCCACAGTTATGTAACTTGTTGATTTTTAGGTAGATGGACATTATTTGTTAAATATTTAGACAATGTTGAAGAAAAAAATGCTGTGTGATGAAAAAGTGCTATTTTGGGCAAAGGTGCTTTTTTTTGGTGTTTTTGCGCTTTTGAGCATTTTCCCTGTCCTTACTCTGAAGCCTTGCGACACAGAGCGGAATGCAATATCTGTTTGCCATACACGGCCATTTCAATGTCATGAAAGATATTACCCCACAGTGACTGCTGACTCCGGATATTGACATCAAACTGAATTTGAAACCGCAAAGGATAAAATTTCTCCTGCTTTTTCGAAGCAAACTGTTTGCTTGAACTGCAAAACTTTGAAACGGTTTTATTTCTGTGTACATTATTGCCATGGAGATAATCATTATTTTATGATTTAGGACATCAATTTATTTAAATGACCAAAATCTGACACAAGGGTAAATTTGAATTCTATAATGCAAACACAATTTTTAGAGTATACTTATGTGAATTAATTCAAATCTCTCATTCTATGACGTCCTACCTTAGATTCACAAAATTAAATCCCCGCAAAATAAACCATGTAAAAGCTAAAAATCAGAGTCTAGTTTTGAAATCGCGAAATGTTATCCTCGCGAAAATGTTGGCTTTCGGTAATTCGTGAAATAAAGTACCGGCAAGTTTTAATGCAAACTACCGCTGGACTACACACACAGAAGATCATATTTACACACAAATAAAGCCCCATCAAGCCAGCGCCAATGTAACCGGATAAAGCTTCAGTAAATTGTCCGGCAGGATCTCATTTCAAATTGCGTGTTTTTTTTAGACTTTTAATTTGATTGGCGAGAGTGAAGCAACTCTCACGAGGGTTCATGATTTTCAGTATATCGATCGTCATCAGGGTCCCTCTTGAGGGGATGTAGTGACTGGGGTCATTATGGAGAAAGATTTTGACTAGCTAACGTGTCAGTAGGAGCGTTCCGACGAGGGACACTAACCTCTAGGTTAACGGCCGTGTGAATCGGTCATGGTTAACTAACCCTGAGTATAAAGCTGGAATGTTAACCCTAAAAGATCTTATGGTTAAATAACCTGAAGCACTAACCAAGAGTGTGTGCGCCGGGTGAATGCTAACCGCGAGTGAGATTTATGACCTGTGACTCAGGTCTTACCGCAAAATGAAGAGTCGGATGACCTTGAGTTAACCTCAAAGCTACCGCAGTAGTATCGCTATACTCGAGATTAAGTTTGTCGTCTGGACAGGCACTCTGGGTTAGCATAAAAAAGAATTAAGCTCGAGAATAACTATTCTCGAGCTGAGTAGCCGTCTGAACAGGCCTTATGATTTGTTTAACTCAGACATGCATTGTTTACAATAAAAAAGGTTTGCTTTAGATAATTAACCAAATCTTAAATCTTAAATCAAAGCAGCATTTGTATCCACACAATAAAAGATCAACCAAGTTCAACCACTAACTGTATCCTAACCCTAACCTCCCTGAGTGCTAAAAAATGCTAATCCTGAGTCCATTTCCAAGCGCCTGTGTCGAATCCCGGTGATTTAGTTGGTATTTTTTCTTCGAAAATTGTGATCCAGGTCAAACACCCTAAACAGGGGTTGGGGTGAAACTTAATGTGTTGAAATACATTGTACATTTAGTGGAGCATTTCCATATAGTGCACTTTAAAAGTACAATTACCTGTCATATTTCAAATATAACTGTGCAATAATATAGGAAAATTGCCAACACTCTCATCTATTTGATTAAACGCTGCCAAACCAATACTTGTACAGAAAGTAAACAGGTCAAGATTACCTTACTCTAAATAACTTGATTTCATAGCAAATAATGTCCAGAGAATACGTAATATGGTTCAAACCTCATGATTTTATTAAAATTCCGATATTTCGGCCATAGGCCTTTATCAAGGTAGAAATTAGCGATGTGACTTGGCGAAGCTAAATAAACAGAAGAACGCGGGTGCAATTTTGGGCGAGTGCGTGCGCGCGTACAAAAACGGCGCGGATTTCATAGCAGATTTCAGATTTCATAGCAGATTGATTTGATCAGCTAAAAGGAGAAGTCAAAACTCACCACTGCTGTTTGACTGTCCGATTTATAATTAAAAATATGGGATAAAAAAAGATTATATAGTGGCCTTTTATGGTTTGACCTGATTTAGGTAGTACTAATGAATACGGTGAAAATTTCAAGAAAATTGTTTGAGCCCTTTTTAAATTATCTGCATTTTTTACTTGATACATATTTTACAAGTAGCTCTATGGGAAATGTGGCCGATGAGGGCGCTATTATAGTAAATAATAATATTCAAAGCTCTATTTCTCAGAACTGGCACCAACAAATGTTCTGAAATTTCTACAAAAAATGGCCAGTATATCCAGGTATTTGAATCAGTTAAAAACAGAACTGGGCCAGCAAGTTACGGTGTTCTCAGAATAAAACAGACACATATGTGGGATCAAACAGCCGTGTCACAAGCAAAAACACAAGCACACGGATTATACTACACGTCTTTGTATACAAAGTTACTCACACTAGGTGTGTCGCATTTTGTGGACAGATAAACATGGGAGTCCTAACATTTCTTGTGCCACTTTGGCACTAAACCGACTAATGTAAAACACTTAAAATTTCCGGGTACTTAATTTCGTGAATTACCGAAAGCCAACATTTTCGCGAGGATTTAATTTCGCGATTCCAGAATTTTGTCATGATCTACCAATTTAATTTAGCAAATTTAAGATTCTCGTGAAAATCGCGAAATTAAATACCTCGCAAAATTAAGCGGTTTTACAGTATTCCAAGATAAGCATTGATAAAGACTTTACCTGCCTCCTCTCTCTATAATATTGGCAGCCCTGGTTTTATGTTATCTTAGAATGTATGTCAGTGTTACAGTATCGACACGCTTACATCCCCAACAGCTATCGCAATCACCATAAGGCGGGCAAAACAAATTCAGGCGGGAATTACACGACTCTGCACCGCAAACGGTAACACACTGATTGCCACGAGATTATACGTTATTATCGCGACCGGCCGTCACTTAGAGGGGCTTTACAACAAGGTTGATGCAGTGTGTGTATAACCTTTTTAAAAACTATTGCTGATGGAATAGATAGAGTGTGGCATTTTTCATGGCCATACCCAGAGATACTGATCAAAAAGGACTTCCTTGTGATATGGTGATTGGTACACAGGGTCAATTGTTGTCGCTATCTACTGAAGATAGTTATGTTCGATGATGTTGCTATAGGTTTGAATGATGTTGCTATCTACTGAAGATAGTTATGTTCGAATGATGTTGCTATCTACTGAAGATAGTTATGTTTGAATGATGTTGCTATCTACTGAAGATAGTTATGTTCGAATGATGTTGCTATCTACTGAAGATAGTAATGTTTGAATGATGTTGCTATCTACTGAAGATAGTTATGTTTGAATGATGTTGCTATCTACTGAAGATAGATACGTTTGAATGATGTTGCTATCTACTGAAGATAGATACGTTTGAATGATGTTGCTATCTACTGAAGGTAGTTATGTTTGAATGATGTTGCTATCTACTGAAGATAGTTATGTTCGAATGATGTTGCTATCTACTGAAGATAGTAATGTTTGAATGATGTTGCTATCCACTGAAGATAGTTATGTTCGAATGATGTTGCTATCTTCTGAAGATAGTTATGGTCGAATGATGTTGCTATCTACTGAAGATAGTTATGTTCGAATGATGTTGCTATCTACTGAAGATAGTTATGTTTGAATGATGTTGCTATCTACTGAAGATAGTAATGTTTGAATGATGTTGCTATCTACTGAAGACAGTTATGTTCGAATGATGTTGCTATCTACTGAAGATAGTTATGTTTGAATGATGATGCTATCTACTGAAGATAGTAATGTTTGAATGATGTTGCTATCTACTGAAGACAGTTATGTTCGAATGATGTTGCTATCTACTGAAGATAGTTATGTTTGAATGATGCTGCTATCTACTAAAGATAGTTGTGTTTGAATGATGTTGCTATCACTGAAGATAGTTATGTTTGGATGCTGTTGCTATCTACTGAAGATAGTTATGTTTGAAAGATGTTGCTATCTACTGAAGATAGTAATGTTTGAATGATGTTCCTATCTACTGAAGACAGTTATGTTCGAATGATGTTGCTATCTACTGAAGATAGTTATGTTTGAATGATATTGCTATCTACTGAAGATAGTTATGTTTGGATGCTGTTGCTATCTACTGAAGATAGTTATGTTTGGATGATGTTGCTATCTACAGAAGATAGTTATGTTTGACGATGTTGCTATCTACTATAGATAGTTATGTTTGGATGCTGTTGCTATCTACTAAAGATAGTTATGTTTGGATGATGTTGCTATCTACTGAAGATAGTTATGTTTGAATGATGTTGCTATCTACTGAAGATAGTTATGTTCGAATGATGTTGCTATCCACTGAAGATAGTTATGTTTGGATTGTGTCGCTATCCACTGAATTTGTATTTTTTATTATTTAGAGAAGAAAATATAGTTTGTAGCTGTTTTGCTTATACGTTGGTCTCATAATGTATAGGCTGTACCATCAGTGGCCATATACGACGACACAAATATAGTACAGCCTTAAACAGCTACAAACTATATTTTATAATTCTCATTCTTATTTAGTTTATTGGTTATTTTTATCTTTGATCATAAAAATAAGGCTTTTTGTTAGATTTATTTTAATCAAACAACAACAAATTTCCCCCTTTATAAAATCGGTGAATCCAGCGAGCTGTTTGACAACTTCCTGCGTAGAATAATCACATCTTTTAGCACACACACACATGGCAACACTGCGTTATATGCACATCGCATACGCCAGTGACTTTGTGTAAGGCACGCTTGAACATCTTAACATGATGACCATACGCACTGAAGGTATTATTATTATTTGAATTAATTAAGCTCCGCCCCAAACTATACATATTATCATATCATAATATATAATGTGTATCGGCTGAAAATCAGCCAAAAACCAAATTCCCTGTTGACATCCAATACCATCCATACCCACTAATAATGTTTATTTAAAATTGTATTTATTTATTTTTATTTTTATTTTTATTATTGTAGCTTTCCTTATGTAGGTAGGGTTATTACAAATAGCCCAATATTTATGGGATTATGTTCCAAACTCCTAATGCCTGTACGCAGGGAGAAAATAGCTGATTAACACACAACAAACTAGATATAATAGTGAAATTTAAATAGAGAGCAATTTAACTTTAACTTCCGGCCATTTTAGAAAACTATTCCGATCGACTGGTACGGCTTGGTATTATGATCAATAACAATCAACAATGCAATTTATATTATGTAACATGACAGACATTAATTAATAATCTAAAATAGTTAATTAGCAACATTAATCATCATTTAGACTGGCAAACACAGACAGCAACATCTTATGACTTATAACAATCAATCATTATTTAATTTCATTCAACATATCTATCTTCAGTAGATAGCAACATCATTTAAACATAACTATCTATAGTAGATAGCAACATTGTTCAAACATAACTATTTTCAGTAGATAGCAACATCATTCAAACATAACTATTTTCAGTAGATAGCAACATCATTTAAACAAAACTATCTTCAGAAGATAGCAACATCATTCAAAGATAACTATCTTCAGTAGATAGCAACATCATTCAAAAATAACTATAGTTCAAACATAACTAGTAACATCATTCAAACATAACTATCTTCAGTAGATAGCAACATCGTTAAAACATAACTATCTTCATTAAATAGGAACATCATTCAAACATAACTATCTCCAGTAGATAGCAATATACATCATCCAAAACTATCTTCAGTAGATAGCAACATCATTCAAACGTAACTATCTTCAGTAGATAGCAACATCATTCAAACATAACTATCTTCAGAAGATAGCAACATCATTCAAACGTAACTATCTTCAGTAGATAGCAACATCATTCAAACATAACTATCTTCAGTAGATAGCAACATTATTCAAACGTAACTATCTTCAATAGAAAGCAACATCATTCAAACATAACTATCTTCAGTAGATAGCAACATCGTCAAACATAACTATCTTCAGTAGAAAGCAACATCATTCAAACATAACTATCTTCAGAAGATAGCAACATCGTCAAACATAACTATCTTCAGTAGAAAGCAACATCATTCAAACATAACTATCTTCAGAAGATAGCAACATTGTCAAACATAACTATCTTCAGTAGATAGCAACATCGTTCAAACATTACTATCTTCATTAAATAGAAAAATCATTCAAACATAACTATCTCCAGTAGATGGCAATATACATCATCCGAAACGTAATATCAATAGACTGAATCAACATGAATAACCAAACTATCGTCAGTGAATAGCATTACAATTACAATCCAAACTTGATTAAAATCCGAACATAACTGCACCATTCACACACAACTTTCTTCAATAGATAGCGACAATCACATACGATAAGACCAACGTATATAGAAGTAGCAATAACAATCATTGATACAAGTTTAATACAAAAGAGAATGTGACATGTGAATAACAAAATCAACTTGCTCTAGATAGAAGTAGGTTTTACAAATACACTGTGAAAACACGCAACACAAAGCCACAATCTTCAAATTAACTAGGCATCTAACCCACGAAGCAAAAACAGCAAAACAGGCATCAACTTTCATCATTTTTTGTTGTCACTCTTAGACTTGAAAGTCTAGATTTCCATTGCTCTACTTCGTACATTAAACATCCATACAATAAATAATTTGGTTAAAAAGATGTGTGTTAGTTTGTATCGCGTAGGTGTGCTTAGTCAAAATGTCATCGTGTAAAAACATTAATCAAAATCTTTTCTTGCGTGGCATTTATTCTCTGAGAGCATCAGCATACTTATGTTTATTTATGTATGTATGGGAATGGATCAGATGGAGAAGACACCGCATCTGTTTTTGAATAATCAAAGAAGACGAATCTCTTAAATGTTATTTTCGTTCAACAAGATGGAAAATTTGGACAGCACAGTTATGACGATACCATACAATATGTGATGCGGCACATCAAACGGAGGACTTGCAGGTGAAGTCAATTTTGAGTTTATTACGTACGTGTGCTCTCAGAGCACTTATTACTAAGCTTAATTAAAAATGACACAAAATTCATCAAAATTGATCAAGGCGTTCAGATTTTACGAGTGAAAATGACTCCTAAATTCTTATAATTTGCTCTATTTACTTATGTCCATTTTCATCTATATCTTGAAAAACACACAGCCACATATATATGTGATGGGATACATCACATAAACCGGGCTTCATCACATACGGCCAAACACATAAAAAGTTCTTGCCCTTTCAGGGCCAGAGTTTGGGTCGGACGGTCAGATTTTTTTTGGTTTGATTTTTTTAAATTTAAACAGGGAGATACTACACAAAAACACGTTTTTAAGATTTTGTTTTTGTTTGATTTTTTAAAAAAAATAAAAAAATAGTTTTGATTTTTAAACAAGCAGATACTACTCAAAAACACATTTTCATCTTTCATTATTGTTATGTGCTTCTTTCAATTTTTTTATTTTTTTAATATTTTTTTTACTTTGAAAAAAAAAAATAGCGACCCTTGATTTCCGAAAATTTGGTTCGGTCGGAAAGGGCAAGATAACTTCTTTTTGTTGTTGGCCTGAACGCAACCAGACATTTTGCTGTATCAATCACAATTTCTTCAGTATTCTCTGCCACTGTAACTCAATCACTATAAGGATTTCTATACCAATTCAATATTTGTGAGAGATAAAGTAAAGCATTGTAATAATTCTGAGACATGCAGTGTATTTATGTATATGATGAAAGAAACAGAACATGAAAACATGATATTGCAAAGACGTTAAATATTTATTCGCATACTAATCACACTGTAAAATTTTGCCTTGAAACATGAGAAAATATTATGAATGCTTCATATGGTATAATTCTATGCAAGATTATGGAATTTACTTTGCATACAATTGCTTCAATTCTGCCAATGGCTTGAATTAAGCAGACATATTCATATATTGTACCGAACTAAATGTAGGGATTTGTTAAATGAATGGAGACAGTTTGAGAAGAAACCATGTATCACTTAAAGGGGCATTGAGAGATGTATCGATATACTAAATGAGCAAATAACGTAAAAATAATCATCAACATAGCCCAAATCCAAAATGTCATACAATTCCGACATCGCCTTCATGCCAAACTAAGCAAATAACGGCACTTCCGGGTTGAGATTTGCAGCGAAAGTCCGTGAGTAAAACGAAGCATAACTTCTGAATTCAGCACCTTAGTTTCGATATGATCATAATCGAAACTAAGAAAATCATGAAATTTTATATGATAAATGGCGAATGTTGGTAAACTGTTTCAAAAAGTAGTTAGTATATTATGCCTAAGTATTACTTTGATGCCAAAAAAATGATTTCAAGGATAATTGAGGGCGCACTCCCATACGTATCTCTCAATGCCTCTAAAGCTAATCAAGTCAGCGAAACTCTAGTTCATTATTTGAATAAGACACACAAAAATAGGATCGGATGAATCTCCTGATATCTTGTTTCATCCTGTACAGCATTGTGAAAAATATGTGATTTATTGATAACAAAAGGTAATTCTGTAAACAAGGACAAATGAGATGTCACATCCGGTTTCACAAATCTATTCAAAGATGAAATATTTGATCACTTAATATGACAATCTATCTGACAATGCAATCAATCAAATTTTGAATTTCCATCACACTTAACTACAAAATATTAGCCCCTTACATGCTGCATTACAGTTAATCACTGGGGTGCGGATGGTCCCGCGATCGAATCCCGGGGGGTGCTGGGTGATTTTTCGGGTAAAAAAATAGTACTTTTTCCCCTTCCCCCCGATACGCACAAAAACATAGCTTTACTGGTTAGGGTTAATCCCTTTCCACCCTCCTACAAATTATTTTCTAATTTCTTACAAGGTCTCTAATTGGCTGAATAAATAATATAGCCCTCAATTTATCCAATCAAAACATATTTCAGAACACATGCAATAAATCCCTAACAGTATGAAAAGAGTTAAAATATGTTGTCTTCTTTCGTTGTTTTGTTCACGGTTTTGTCAGCCACGTAATAGATACTTCAGCGTCAAACATTCACACAGTCGGAACACATTAGAAGCAGGCAGGCACAATAAGATGGTAATTCTACCTCGAAACAGCACATTTTTTCACATCTCACCAGAATTGAAGAGCTCTATTTTGCTGTTGTGGTACAGTATGGATTACCTTAAATTAGTATTTAATCAAACGCTCACGACACATACCTAACCTGCCTGAGTTAAGGCGTTGAAAAAAACCACACCCCATTGACAGACCAATTTTGATTTTATAATTTTCTTGTTGAAAAATGCTGAGGACATTACACTCACAAAATTCAAAAAATCAAGTCAAAAACTTCCTTGAGTCCCCCCTTAACCCTTTGAACACTGGCGGCCGGTATAAAGCCTAATATGTGTATCGTATATACACTGGCGGCCGGTATAAAGTCGCTAACATGTGCACACTGGTTACAAGCTTTGGGGCATTCCCCATCGAATGTAAACATGCCCTTTGACCTGGAGAGTGGACTATGGGCTAAGGGCTGCACATAGCTTTGTCTGACAATGCATTGAACACGATCTGTGCTGGTTAAAGGGTAGTTATTTCTTCAATTCTGGTCGGATTTTCCAATGGCGCCGCTGGCAGCAGATGTTTTAGCAAGGGTATGGACTCTGATACGGAGGATATATATGATTCTGACTATAGTAATAAGGATGAACAAGACACAGGAAGCATGAATATTGCAACTAAAAAAGTGCTAGTAACTGTTATGGGAACGATACAGACAGTAACATTATGCCCTATTTCGGCAGGGGTGTCAGGGTGGGGCTACAGTTTACTCAGGGGTGTCAGTGTTCAAAGGGTTAAAAGATCTCAACTTTATCTTTGATAGACAACTGCACCCTTTTGCTGCAGCTTTAAACATTTGTTAGCAAGGGTTCACAATCACATTTTACTAATATATATTGTACAACTGGTTTAAATTGGACTTGTGTCAGGCAGGCAAGAGATTGTCAGGCCATACATTGTACAAATATTGACTAACATGAAAGTTGGCCTAAAGTGCAAATGTTATCAATATTATTTGCTACCATGTCCATGCTAAAGACCCACTTTAATAGATTTGCAATTATTGATAGCAACAAAAATTAAGACAAATAGTAAACAGTTTTTACAGTTGTCAGGTCCGAATCCAACTACGGGTATGTGTGAATGTCAAATTTGACATAATGTCACTTTTACATTTTTACTTGATTTTTGGACATTTTTGATCACAAGAGTTTTCAGATACCTTTCCCAACGTTCAAAGTCTCATCTCAAGAATGATTGAACCAAATACAAGGCATGTTTGTGCCTATTTCAATGCATTTCTAATGGCGATTCCATATGGTAATTTTGACATTTTTGAAACATTTTGTGAAATTTATGATTGCAGTCTTTTGACGCCTGCCGTGTGGAAAATGTTAAAGATGTTCTACTATTTTCATTAATCTGCTGCTGCTGCTGCTGCAGAGGGCCCTATAATGCTGTTTGGAAACAAGGAATTATATATATCCATAATATGATAATTGACACCCAAGTCAATCTTGATGCATGCTAGCCTGGACTCACGGCCTTACATTTTATAGATATGCTGTACATGTGGCATGGGTTTAGATCTTGATGGTATTGTCCAGGGTTCTAGCTATGGTGGGCGGCACTGGGCGGGCCGCCCGGCACTGACAATATCCGCCCAGCAATCTAAAAAAAAAAGTTGTTTTTTTAATTTATTTTTAATTTTTAACAATTTGTGGATAATATCATTAAACTGCCTCATAAAACAAGAAATTATGTGGCAGGAACCCTCAAAGTGCATTAAAACCCTAAAAAGACATTAAGAAGGCCTCTGGATCCCATGCCATGATCCACTGCACTTTGTTCGCTACACTTTCTCCGTTCGCCGTCAGTAAATTTACCCGGCACTAAAATGGTCCTGGCTAGAACCCTGGTATTGTCACATATTTTTCTAAAGTATTTTCCACAAAACTAACAATTTGTCAAATGTAACATACACATACCCAGGGCAAAGGGTAGAGTAAAAATGCAGTGTTACTTAAAGGGGCACTAAGAGATCCTTCATGGAGGGAGCCCTCAATTTTTTTATAAGTTGGTTTTTTCACATAAACGTAATGCTAATATATGTACGCACTTACTACATACAACCTAAAAATATAGAGCTTAATTTGCAGTATTTCATGTGAAATTCATGGATTTGATAGCGTTTTGAGTTTCGATGAGATCACATCGAAACTTCCCAAATTCATCTAATTACTTATTTGTTTCATGTTTATTCAAAATAACCTTGAAGACCCCCCCCCCCCCCCCCCCCCCGGCTTGTTGCATGATGCATAGTCATGACCTCCCTGATTCAATTGGTGGTGATTTTTAACCAAAATATAACAAAAGTGAAAAGCACTAATAAACCTTCAAAAATGCTGAGAAAATGTCTTTATTTGTCATTTTTACTGATTTTTTTTGGAAGAAATTTTACATGAGAGGGTTTCTATGTATATTATCTATCTAAACAAGGTAAACATGTTGAATTTCTTTTTTTGAGAAATCTCTCTGTGCCCCTTTAAGTTATAATAAAAAAATTGAAAATGTGCAACTTTGCTCTAAAATTAAAATCACGAAGCAGCCACAGTTGGTCTGAAAAAAGTCAAATAGCAGAGATGTAATGTAAGCAAATTCTTGAATTTAAATCAACTGCCTGATGAAAAGTGGAATCTGACGTAAAGACGCTTGGTTCTTGTCTCTGTTGTGAGACAATTGCTCTTTCTGAATTACTGCATCATATATAGATCTGCTTATCTATAAATACATACCATCCTGTGTGATTGACCGGGCTGATGGACAGAAGTCACAATGTCATTTAATATTACAGTCGCAAGATAAAAGCTAGTCAGCAGTAACAAACACAGATACAGACAAGTAAACATTGCAGATTTGATGAAGATTTATGATAGAGTTTTCATCAACAAAGACCCACCATAATATATCCAAATCCAGTGTCCATCGAGTAGGCTTGATGCCGAACCAACAAACTCTAGGCCCAATGCATGCTCATGAATCATGATGCAATAACACAGTGGTGTACTGATGAAAAGGGTGGTTCTTTTGTACCATGTCCGCGATTTCCCCAAATTATGGTGTTTTGGAAGCTTTATCCATGATTTCAACAAATTAGGGGTGTATTTTGGAGGTTATGTCCGTGAAAAAGAAAAATCATATTATAATAAGAGTTGTGCCATCAAATTGTCCGGGAATAGGAAAAAAATGTATTTTAAACTAAATATGTCCTCGTTTTTGCACAAAAGAGGGACTTCTTAGAAATTTTTTATTTTTTATTTATGCTTTCTTTATTGAGGGTAATATGCTTCAGTGACTTGCACTGCTTTCCAAGCAGGCCCTCATTTCGATACATAAGTACATACAAATAACAAATGTTAGTGTTTATATATAATATAAATTATAATACAAATTATGATACAGTGGAAATATATGATTTGAATTGACCGAGTGACAAATTTTCTAAATCAATGCGAATAGATGGTGATAAATTGTTCCACAGATGGCTAGATCTGAAAAGAAAAGTGCGCATACCAGAATTTGAGTTGATTTTAGGAATGATTAAAGTATTACTTGAATGATTCCTGGTAGTATGATTGTGATAGTTATGTACAAATTCAAAATTGGATGATAAATAGGTTGGACTTATATCTTTTAAACATTTGAATAAGATGATAAGTATTTGAATTTTCCACCTATCATTTAGTTTTGTCCAATGGAGTAAGTTCATCATATCATTTATTGGTGTTCTGATATCAGCAGATAATATTGTTCTGGCTAAACGGTTGTGTAAGACTTGAAGTCTTGCTTGATATGTATTTGAACAGTTGGACCATACTGGGCTGGCATAATCAAAATGAGGAATCACAAGAGCATTGGATAACATCACAAGAGTTGGATGTGGAAGAAAATGCTTTACACGACGAATAACACCGATTCTCTTGGAAACATTATTTGCCAAGTAATCTATATGTGATGACCAAGACATGGTACTATCAAATTTGACACCAAGATATTTAAATTCTCTAACCATTTCAATCATATTATCGTTATATGTGAGTGAAATATCATTAAACCTATCTAACATATGTCTGGTACCAAATAGCATAACTTTAGTCTTATTGATATTCAATGTAAGTTTGTTTGCCTTCAACCAATTAGCAACTAGATCTAGGTTTGATGTTAAAGAAGTTGAAAGTTCATCAGGACATTTTGATCTAAATAGTAAAGTGGTGTCATCAGCATACATTTTAGTTTTACAATTTACAGCATTAGGTAAACAATTTACAAATAAAATAAATAACAGAGGTCCTAATATTGAGCCTTGTGGAACACCAATATTTATACGCTCAAACTCTGAAAGATTAGAATTAACATTGACAGCCTGTGATCTATTACTGAGATAAGATTTAAACCATAAAAGCTCAATACCATCAACGCCATACCTTTTTAATTTATCAATTAGTACTTTATGGTTGACAGTATCAAATGCTTTCTTTAAATCTAGAAAAATGGCACCTGTGACGTAACCATTATCCATATTATTGAGAATAAAATCTTGTACATCTAGTAGAGTTGTTGTTGTAGAGTGATTTGCACGAAAGCCAGATTGAGCACTTGAAAGAATCCCCTTAGTATTTACATACTTATACAGTTGGTTATGAACAGCTCTTTCAATGATTTTGGACACTATTGGCAGCACTGAAATTGGCCTATAGTTACCAACATCTGATTTATCCCCTGATTTATAAATAGGTGTTACCTTTGCCCTTTTCCAGTCCTTAGGAAAAATAGAACTTCTCAGTGACAAATTACAAATCAAAGCAAGAGATTTTGAAATATAGGGTGCACCTAATTTGAGCAACCTAACACTAAACTGATCTAATCCTGCCGACTTATCATTACTCATATTATTAATTTGATTATAAACAAATTCAGGTGTAATATCATAAAACTTAAATTTATCATTAGATGTATTATTAATATCATTGTCAATCCCAGAACATGAATTATTACAAGGACAATTATTATTTATATCATTATCAAACTTCTCACCAAGTTTTTCCCCTATAGAAGTAAAATATTTGTTGAAAGCATTAGCTGTATCCTTTGAACTAGGTGAGCCATCATCAGAATATACAATGTTACTTGGAACAGGTGAAGTCTTGTTTGGAATTATTTTCTTGATAACTTTCCATAAATTTTTACTATTATGAATATTATTATTAACTGCATCATTATAATAGTTCTTCTTGAGATAAAATTTCATATTATTTACTTTATTTCTTAGAGTCTTAGCCTTATCCCAATATATTTGTTCATTGGTTTTATGGGCCTTAGCATAATAATAGTCCCTATCTTTAGAAAACTTAAGAAAGTCATAATTGACCCATTCAGGAAGGTGACCCTTAATCCTTCTCTCTTTGAATGGTGCATGAGTGTCACATACATTAGTGAATAGTGATTGCCACTTTTCAAGTGCAGCATTAACATCATCAATATAACCAATTTGATCCCAATCAATATTCTGCACTGAGTTAATAAAGTTTGCATCATCAAAATGTTTAAAACATCTGGATTTCACAGTCCTAGGAGGAAGTTTTATTTGCCTATGTTTACGTACTACATATATCAATGAATGGTCACTAAGACCGAGGCTATGTACACCAGATGCTACTACAAGCTCTGGACGTGAAACAAAAATTAAATCTATAATGGTTTGACTTATATCGGTTATTCTAGTATAGTCACAAATCAATTGGTTCATGTGGCTATTTTGAGCTAGATTTTTTACTTTCTTAGATTTACATGTATCACAAAGATCTAAATTAAAATCACCTAGAATATATACATCATCATAAATGGAATTACACTCTTGAAAAATCAAGTCAAGTTTATCTACATACTCAACATTGGCACTTGGAGGGCGATAAACTGTACCAATAAGTATGGGTTTAGTTTGAGGTAAATTGACTTCTATCCACATGGCCTCAATATCATTGTTAAGAAGATCAATATTTTGCTTAAATGAGATTTCTTCTTTAACATAACATATAATACCACCATGAGACTCCCCATTATTTCTGTCTAAGCGACATATACTGTAACCATTAATTTGTATATCGCTGTTATCAATGTCATTATCCAACCAAGTTTCTGTTAAACATAGAACATGAATTTGGTTTTCATGTAATAATAGGTTAATATAATCAATTTTATTTATAATACTCTGAATATTTACATGAACAATTTTAAGGCCCTTTTGTAATTTACAATTTAGATCAACAAAACGGTCATTAAATGGGAGTTCATCATTGCAAAATTTAAAGAAACAGTCATTGCAGACCCAATTTGTTGTCTGTTGAAACTCAGATATACTATCAGTAATACAATTGAAATGAAAATCTAGAGTACATTTGTTACAGGTTACAAAATCATTATACTTAACAATCTTACGTGAACATTCACCGCAAAATATTTTAGAATAGGTATCGTTGCATATATTTATATTACTACATGAAGTCAAATTTGTACATGTATTTCCAGTGTCAGTTCTGCAAAATAATTGTTCTATGTTTTTGGCTGATGCCTGCCCTTGGTAGGGTATGAGTCAATTTGTTTTCTGAGGTTATTTACAAGTCTGCCGAGACCGTGATAGTTCAGATGAATATGATCCCAGTATAGGTCCTGACGTATATGTCCTTTCTCACCGACAAAAGATGGGATGTGGTCTGTGAATGATACACGGGGGCTATTACTATGACAGTTGCGGCTCAACATGGAATTCAAATCTGATATCAAGTTATTAGCGATGTCGCTTCTTGTGAGTTCAATGAGTCTGGGGAGGATGCCTGAGATGATGATGTGTGCAGAAGGGAATTTCTGCAGTGCAACTTCGATGAGCGACCTAGCTTTACGTTCACATGCTTCAATAGACTCTCTCATGATGTTATTAGTCCACGCTTGTAATATGACATAGTTTGGGCTGTCAAACTCGCAGTCTGTCACTAATTTTTGCACATCTGCAATAGTAGCTCCACTCTTGGCATATACTTTGGTGGTCCTACCTTTGTAAAACCGTTGCTCATCGATTCGTTTGCAGATAGAGTTACTAAATATCAAGATCTGTGGACAACTCTTGGGGGCGGTTGGTGTATGACTGGATGACGTTGTAGGGGTTGACGACGATGGCTTGACGTTTAATTTCTTTGCACGCGGAGTGGCAGTGGGTGATGATGTAGACTTATTTCTCTGTGACGTGCGTGTGATGCTAGGTGCTGAAGGGACAGATGATTGTGGTTGATTCAGCAATTCATCTTCAAGGATGCTGAATGGGTTTGAGGTACCAGCTTGAGGTGTTGGGATGTTTGCACTGAGCTTTCTAATTGGTGTTTCAACTGTAGTATAAGGAGCTGACTTGGTTAGGCTACAGACTTGAAAGGGTGAAATAAGGGGGGTTATTTTCAGACAAAATGTCTGTGTGCGAAAAAGGGAGTCAAATTAGCCAAATTGTCCGTGGGGTGGGGGTTAGGCCATGTTTTACACAACAACGCGCTCAAAAATGGTCCATGTAAGTTTGTCATAATGCCTATACACTCTAAATCCGGAGAATGGGGCGGGGAAACAATAGGGCTTGGGACAGGGTTAAAAGGGCTTTTTATTAAGCTTTTTAAAGGGGTATTTCAAGATCCTGGAACGATTATGTGTTACCCCTTCAGTGTGAAAGTACTACACCATATCATACACAGAGAATTGGTTCAAGTCTAAAAGCATGCCAACTAAACTCATCACAAGCAATTGTATATTGCTCTCTTTTGCGCCCGGAACCCCTCCTGGGAATGTACAATGCAATATTATTATGACACGCTGGAATAATTGCTATTTATTTTGCGTGAATAACAAATACAAGATCTTTCCTACAATGTTGTCTCCAAGAGATCGTATCACTGAATTCTCATGAATTCAAAATCTTATTGGGGAAAACCAACGATATTGCTCGTATCTCATGAATTGCAAATTTGAGCTATTTTGATCAAAACAAGATGAAGTTGAAAGAATTGTTTTGAATATATGCCTCTTATATGGTTCAGGCTTGAAAATCATGACAATATTAAAATTTCTTTTTTCAGTTGTCCTCAAAAATGAAATTTGCACTTCAAAGGTTATCATTTTTCAAAATATTTCTTTAGGTTGGATTTTTGTAAATCTGATTTTAGTTTGAAAGAAACTGGTCACAATTTCATGTATAGGCCTACATTCCATAAATCAGCCATACAGCTTTAATTAAATAGAAATTATTCCAGCGTGTCATAAAGGGTTCAACAAAAGAAAGTATACCACTTTGTTTATGTCATTTTGAGTAACATTCAATTGTATTTGGACCAAACAGGCTAGATAGGCATTTAGATGAATCTTTTGGCATAATTTGATACCAAATTTACCCCCTAACAACAAAGATAAACCATGATTAGCACCATTTAAAGACAAGGCGGTTCTCGAACGGCGCGTCTCGCCTGTTCATCAAAAGTGACTTGAAAGAAATGATGATGAAACACATGATACAATGTAGCACTGTCACAGAGGTATGCATTGTAGTTAAAGCAAGGGATGTAATACCTTGAAAAATGTAATCAACAAAAAGAACACACCACCCCCTTCCCTACACCAAATCACATCAAGATAGGCCTTACAGATCTTATTTGACCCCAGATGACCTCTGATGACCTTGAAAATGTAATCAGCAAAAAGAACACACCAACCCCCTTCCCTCCACCAAATCACATCAAGATAGGCCTTACGGATCTTATTTGACCCCAGATGACCTCTGATGACCTCGAAAAATTAATCAACAAAAAGAACACACCATCCCTCTTCCGTCCACCAAATCCCATCAAGATAGGCCTTACGGATCTTATTTGACCCCAGATGACCTTGAATGACCTCCGATGAGCGTGAAAATTTAATCAGCAAAAAGAATACACCACCCCCCTTCCCTCCACCAAATCCAATCAAGATAGGCCTTACTAATCTATTTGACCCCATATTTGACCCCCGATGACCCCGAAAAATTAATCAACAAAAAGAACACACCACCCCCCTTCCCTCCACCAAATCCCATCAAGATAGGCCTTACTCATCTATTTGACCCCATATTTGACCCCCGATGACCCCAAAAAATTAATCAACCAAAAGAACACACCACCCCCTTCCCTCCACCAAATCCCATCAAGATAGGCCTTACTGATCTATTTGACCCCAGATGACCCCGAAAAATTAATCAACAAAAAGAACACACCATCCCTCTTCCGTCCACCAAATCCCATCAAGATAGGCCTTACTGATCTATTTGACCCCATATTTGACCCCCGATGACCCCGAAAAATTAATCAACAAAAAGAACACACCACCCCCCTTCCCTCCACCAAATCCCATCAAGATAGGCCTTACTGATCTATTTGACCCCATATTTGACCCCATATTTGACCCCCGATGACCCCGAAAAATTAATCAACAAAAAGAACACACCATCCCTCTTCCGTCCACCAAATCCCATCAAGATAGGCCTTACTTATCTATTTGACCCCATATTTGACCCCCGATGACCCCGAAAAAATAATCAACAAAAAGAACACCCCATCCCTCTTCCCTCCACCAAATCCCATCAAGATAGGCCTTACTGATCTATTTGACCCCATATTTGACCCCGATGACCCCGAAAAATTAATCAACAAAAAGAACACACCATCCCTCTTCCGTCCACCAAATCCCATCAAGATAGGCCTTACTGATCTATTTGACCCCATATTTGACCCCCGATGACCCCGAAAAATTAATCAACAAAAAGAACACACCATCCCTCTTCCGTCCACCAAATCCCATCAAGATAGGCCTTACTGATCTATTTGACCCCATATTTGACCCCCAATGACCCCGAAAAATTAATCAACAAAAAGAACACACCATCCCTCTTCCGTCCACCAAATCCCATCAAGATAGGCCTTACTGATATATTTGACCCCATATTTGACCCCTGATGACCCCGAAAAATTAAGAACAAAAAGAACACACCATCCCCCTTCCCTCCACCAAATCCAATCAAGATAGGCCTTATGGATCTTATTTGACCCCCGATGACCTTGAATGACCTCTGATGACCTTGAAAATTTATTCAGCAAAAAGAACACACCACTCCCCTTCCCTCCACCAAATCTCATCAATATAGGCCTTACTGATCTATTTGACCCCATATTTGACCCCGATGACCTCTGGTGACCTTGAAAATTTAATCAGCAAAAAGAACACACCACCCCCCTTCCCTCCACCAAATCCCATCAAGATAGGCCTTACTGATCTATTTGACCCCATATTTGACCCCCGATGACCCCGAAAAATTAATCAACAAAAAGAACACACCATCCCTCTTCCGTCCACCAAATCCCATCAAGATAGGCCTTACTTATCTATTTGACCCCATATTTGACCCCCGATGACCCCGAAAAAATAATCAACAAAAAGAACACCCCATCCCTCTTCCGTCCACCAAATCCCATCAAGATAGGCCTTACTGATCTATTTGACCCCATATTTGACCCCGATGACCCCGAAAAATTAATCAACAAAAAGAACACACCATCCCTCTTCCGTCCACCAAATCCCATCAAGATAGGCCTTACTGATCTATTTGACCCCATATTTGACCCCCGATGACCCCGAAAAATTAATCAACAAAAAGAACACACCATCCCTCTTCCGTCCACCAAATCCCATCAAGATAGGCCTTACTGATCTATTGGACCCCATATTTGACCCCCGATGACCCCGAAAAAATAATCAACAAAAAAAACACCCCATCCCCCTTCCGTCCACCAAATCCCATCAAGATAGGCCTTACTGATCTATTTGACCCCATATTTGACCCCCAATGACCCCGAAAAATTAATCAACAAAAAGAACACACCATCCCTCTTCCGTCCACCAAATCCCATCAAGATAGGCCTTACTGATCTATTTGACCCCATATTTGACCCCCAATGACCCCGAAAAATTAATCAACAAAAAGAACACACCATCCCCCTTCCCTCCACCAAATCCAATCAAGATAGGCCTTATGGATCTTATTTGACCCCGATGACCTTGAATGACCTCTGATGACCTTGAAAATTTATTCAGCAAAAAGAACACACCACTCCCCTTCCCTCCACCAAATCTCATCAATATAGGCCTTACTGATCTATTTGACCCCATATTTGACCCCAATGACCTCTGGTGACCTTGAAAATTTAATCAGCAAAAAGAACACACCACCCCCCTTCCCTCCACCAAATCCCATCAAGATAGGCCTTACTGATCTATTTGACCCCATATTTGACCCCCGATGACCTTGAATGACCTCCGATGACCTTGAAAATTTAATCAGCAAAAAGAACACACCACCCCCTTCCCTCCACCAAATCCCATCAAGATCGGCCTTACGGATCTTATTTGACCCCATATTTGACCCCGATGACCTTGAATGACCTCCAATGACCTTGAAAATCTAATCAGCAAAAGAACACCCCACCCCCTTCCCTGACATCAAGTCCCATCAAGATAGGCCTTACGGATCTCTAGATATCGCGTCACAACGCGTCTCAAAAGTTTTAAGCATATTTGACCCCGATGACCTTGAATGACCCCCGATGACCTTGAAAAATCAATCAGCAACAGAACGCACCACCCCCCTTCCCTCCACCAAGTCCCATCACAATAGGCCTTACGGATCTCCAGATATCGCGTCACAAAGGTATTTCTTAGCACACGGCTGACGGCGGACGGCGGACGGCATACGCCATACGCCATACGCCGGACAGAAATAGTGATAACATAGTCTCTTTCTGATTACATCAGGCGAGACAAAAATTGGTCACTTTTCAAAAGTCACATTTTCAACGCACGAAAGCCGCGAGAAAATGCTGTGCGTGGCACTTTGAATGGCCGGGAATGAAGTGTCTATTGATCACACAGTGCAACTGCGTTGGGTTGTGCCTGAGCGAGCGGGCTATTTGATTATGGACAGGTAACATGTGGTCTTTTCTTCCCGCGTATGTGTATTGAAAATGTGACTTTTGAAAAGTGACTAATTTTCTTTAAATGGTGCTGCTAATCATGGTTTATCTTTGTTGTTAGGGGGCAAATTTGGTATCAAATTATGCCTAAAAGATACATCTAAATGCCTATTTAGCCTGTTTGGTCCAAAATAATGAATGTTACTCAAAATGACATATACAAAGTGGTATACTTTCTTTTGTTGAACCCTTTAATAATATTGCATTATTCATTACCAGGAGGGGTTCCGCCTGACAATCTCTTACGCGAGAAACCTAAGGTAGCAAGCTGCACCTTATAGTGTTTGTATAAATTGAAGTAAAGCCTTACTTCACAAGGTATTGAGCACTACCCATCGCATATTGATACTCTTGTTTTGCTATAACTAATTCAGTATTATATAAGCAAATGTTCTTATTGGTGTTACTTATTTGTGCTATATGCAAATTTGACCCAAAGATTTTATTTTTCTACTAAAAATTCGTTTTGCATGTCAATCAAAGAGCCAATAAATACATTGAAAAGAAAATGTATTTTTCGATGAATTTATTGACTCCTTGATTGACATGCAAATACATTGAAAATAAAATAAAATTCCATCTTTCCCGTACCCATTTGGAATAAAAATAGAGAAAATAAAGAAATATGCGCCTCAAATTTCACCTTATCCCATCAAATACCAGAAAAGATGACCGGCAATAAATATGATCACAAAAAATACTTAATTTCTAATTCTGGATCATCATTTTTCCAACCTAGTCTAGCAGGGAAAGGGTTTCCCACTTAGTTGCAGACATAAATACATAATCCCTTCCAAATGCACATGATCTATGACAAAGTATACTAATTATCGGGGATATTTCATCTCAGCGTTCGCGTTTCAAATCCACTGACCTATTTCCGACCGCATAATATAATATGGTCTTTTGACAAGCATGACCAGCAGTAGACTACATCAGAGACAGTTTTTAAACGTACCCAAGGGAATCCAACGAACAAAAAGTTGATGATATAAGTTCCGTTTCTGTGTGTGAAGTTGTAAAACCCTTAATATGCTCATCTGTCCATTTATCAATATCTACTGGAACACTCTTAATTCCAAAGGTATTATAAAGACAAAAACATCTTTGTATTTTAAAAAACAATTATTTTTGGTTCAAAAATAAATATTTATATGGCTTTCATAAACAGTTTTAAATCCATTTATATATATATAGTTATTTTATAAGTCTAAAGCACTTAAATCTAAATAAGGCTTTGTCCCTGAGTAATAACAGTCCTCTTACACTTTAAAAATAAAATAAATCCAAGTAATGAAGAAAGGAGGTGAAGGTGAAACAATGGGGGGGGGGGGGGGGGGGGGGGGGAGAGAAAGTGGAGGGAGGGTGAAGGGAGGGATTAAAGGAGGAGATGATGGAGAGGAAAATGGGAGGGACAAGGGGAGAGAGATGTGAGGGGATGGGGAGATGGGGGGGGGGGGGGGGGAGGAGTTTAATACTGGTGAGCTGAAATAAAGACTAAACTTGCAACTAAGCCTACTCTTAAAGGTGATTTTGAAATACCAACTAACAGAATTACATTAGACAGGCTATGTCAGGTTCATATTCTATGATAAAATATCCAGAATTTTGGTCGCTTGAGACTCTCAACAATGGCTTTATAATACACATTAGCGCTCATCATCCGTCATCCACATAAGCACATAGCCTCTGTGGTCTAGTGGTTTGTTCTTCGCCGCGATTGTGAATAGGGACCGGGTTCGAGACCGTGTATTTTTAAGGTCATTGTTAATTTAATTCACGCCAGTTTGTCTGAGTCTATATATTATTTATAAAAATGTCCATTTAAGTTCTTTAACCCTAAATAACCCAACTGAATCTCACTAAATCTCTCTGCCAGAAACTATCTCCACGCATGTGCTGCTGCATTGCCTTGAAGACGTCACCTACTGCAGGCATATGTGGGCAGGAAGTTGCTGCCTGCATATGCGCTGGGAGTTCAGCTCAGTTGGTAGAAGGACAGACTGGGGTGCGGATGGTCCCACGATCAAATCTCGGGGGTGCTGGGTGATTTTTCGGGTAAAAAAAATAGTACTTTTTGCCCCTCCCTGATACGCACAAAAACATAGCCATACCAGTTAGGGTTAATGTATAGGATTTGCAGACACTAGAGGGGGTTGGCAGTAAAAGTCATGGACATGTATAGAATTGGAGAGGGCTAATGAAAGTCAATCCCAAGTTTCCCATTACTTTTTTGCTGAGTGATGAGGGAACTTTTTCATTATTCATTATTTGATCAAATTTCGTTACTAAAATGTAAATGCATATTTGATCAACCCATATTGATATAAATACATGTTTTATAATTGTGCATCACTGGTGCGAGCTCAGTTTTTTAAGATAAATTTACGATTCCCACGTTGAAAACAGTAACCACCGAGTCGGGGAAATCCCACAATGTTTGCAGATCGAATAATTGCGACAAAATAATATTCACGAAAGGTAGGTTTACGATATAAAAAGCCTTTCTTTTGAGCCTAGTTCCCAGTTTCATATTTCACAATGTGAAAAATATGTTTGAATTTGCTCAAACTCAGCTCCATTGATGTTTTGAAAATAATTAATGAATTTGTTGGCAATCTTGAAATATTGACGCGGGTGAAAAAAATGATGCGGGCGGTTAACGGGAAACTCAAAATTGACTTTCAGGTGTCTTTAATGGGTGAAACCAGGGAAATCCAACAATTGTGAACTCAGGTGTGCAGAGTATGTGCCACATGAGAAGTGATTGCGCTTGCCATGAAAATTAACCCCTTAACCCTAACCCTAGAACGTGGCAGTGGGCAGTGGGGATGGAACGAAGAACAGGGGAAGGGGTTAAATAAAAAATGGGAAAAATTATTTCCGCCGGGCCCCGGTAATTGAACTCGGGTCGGCCGCGTGACAGGCGAGATATACAACCACTCAGCCAGGGGGGAGGGCTTCACAGACTAAAACAATCGGAGACCATATATACCCGTATTTTAGTGCTACATGAGATAGAACTTGTGCGCGCAAGCCAAGTGGTGCTGGCCGTGTTGTTTCTGTATGGCGTAGTAGGGTTAGGGTTATTGTTTTGTTTTTCCTCTTTTCATGTTGAAATATCATCAATTCTTGGGGGGAATCTCTTTTCTTTTTTTCCCCCCATTTCCAGAAAAAAATGTTATGGCCTAATTTCCGGAATCCCAAAAATTTCCGGAAGTGTTACATCTCTGATTAATATATTATAAATACCATAAAGAGATATTTACAACAAATAAAAGTTTAACATTAAAAAAAATTCACCAAAAATACCAGCAAGCAGCTTTTATAGATTCAATACGTCCCTCTGGTTCTGAAATCTCGATATGCATAAATCGTGCGTCCTATGGATATGGTGGAGAATGTCTCATAAATCTATAAAGGCGCTGACTGGGAATACAAAACTAGAGAAAGGGGAAGGTATATCTAAGGCCCAGAAGGCTTGCGTTTCATCACCGGCATTTCCTCTTGACGTGATCAGGGACACGACTACCCACAATACACTTTGATGCTGTATTTAATATGATATTGCATTATGATCATCTAAACTCAAATTTATAAGGACATTTTCATTGGAATATAACACCGGATTTGAACCACAGATCTCCGGCACACGGGGTAGAAAATTCCATGAGTGTCAAGGCTACTTGGCGCAATATATAGGCTGAGTCCATTATTTCATCGAGAAAAACATCCATGCAGGGTTGTAGAAACAGGCTTGGTCGTGGTATTCGTTAGGTCTAAATCTATTGTTTAAAATGACGTTAAGGCGAAATTCATTTGGCGAAATTCATTTGAAAATAATTTCGCCTTATTTCTTTGAAAAGAATTTCGCCTTATTTCACTATTATAAACATAATAAAAATGCTTTTGAATGTGACAATTACCTTTTTATAGTTGTCAAATTTTCAGAGTGGGAAGAATCCATTTTTTCCCCTCTTGTATCAAACACCAAAGCACAGCATAATACGTATCTCAACTTTTAAAAAATCCTGCCAAAGTAACATTTCTTTTCTCATTTATCCAAACAATCACATTTTATAATCTTCACATAATTATGAAACATGATACATGCCTAATGATCCGTATATCCAAGCGATCCAGGCATGCCTAACCATGTAATTGGGATGATCAATTGTCTGCCAAATTGTCGCGTGCTTTTTACAAAACTTATCTCTCTCTCTCTCTCCGAGCGCTATGTGACTTTGTCAGGTATTTCTCAGCGAAATGGATGTAATACGACACTGACGCTCAATGTATAGCGTTTTAGACATGACAGGTGAAATTGACACGTAAATGACATGGGCGACGACGGCAAACTGAGCGAGCGATCAATTTTCAGTGGGCAGTGGGGATGGCAGTGGGCAGTGGGGATGGAACGAAGAACAGGGGGAAGGGGTTAAATAAAAAATGGGAAAAATTATTTCCGCCGGGCCCCGGTAATTGAACTCGGGTCGGCCGCGTGACAGGCGAGATATACAACCACTCAGCCAGGGGGGAGGGCTTCACAGACTAAAACAATCGGAGACCATATATACCCGTATTTTAGTGCTACATGAGATAGAACTTGTGCGCGCAAGCCAAGTGGTGCTGGCCGTGTTGTTTCTGTATGGCGTAGTAGGGTTAGGGTTATTGTTTTGTTTTTCCTCTTTTCATGTTGAAATATCATCAATTCTTGGGGGGAATCTCTTTTCTTTTTTTCCCCCCATTTCCAGAAAAAAATGTTATGGCCTAATTTCCGGAATCCCAAAAATTTCCGGAAGTGTTACATCTCTGATTAATATATTATAAATACCATAAAGAGATATTTACAACAAATAAAAGTTTAACATTAAAAAAAATTCACCAAAAATACCAGCAAGCAGCTTTTATAGATTCAATACGTCCCTCTGGTTCTGAAATCTCGATATGCATAAATCGTGCGTCCTATGGATATGGTGGAGAATGTCTCATAAATCTATAAAGGCGCTGACTGGGAATACAAAACTAGAGAAAGGGGAAGGTATATCTAAGGCCCAGAAGGCTTGCGTTTCATCACCGGCATTTCCTCTTGACGTGATCAGGGACACGACTACCCACAATACACTTTGATGCTGTATTTAATATGATATTGCATTATGATCATCTAAACTCAAATTTATAAGGACATTTTCATTGGAATATAACACCGGATTTGAACCACAGATCTCCGGCACACGGGGTAGAAAATTCCATGAGTGTCAAGGCTACTTGGCGCAATATATAGGCTGAGTCCATTATTTCATCGAGAAAAACATCCATGCAGGGTTGTAGAAACAGGCTTGGTCGTGGTATTCGTTAGGTCTAAATCTATTGTTTAAAATGACGTTAAGGCGAAATTCATTTGGCGAAATTCATTTGAAAATAATTTCGCCTTATTTCTTTGAAAAGAATTTCGCCTTATTTCACTATTATAAACATAATAAAAATGCTTTTGAATGTGACAATTACCTTTTTATAGTTGTCAAATTTTCAGAGTGGGAAGAATCCATTTTTTCCCCTCTTGTATCAAACACCAAAGCACAGCATAATACGTATCTCAACTTTTAAAAAATCCTGCCAAAGTAACATTTCTTTTCTCATTTATCCAAACAATCACATTTTATAATCTTCACATAATTATGAAACATGATACATGCCTAATGATCCGTATATCCAAGCGATCCAGGCATGCCTAACCATGTAATTGGGATGATCAATTGTCTGCCAAATTGTCGCGTGCTTTTTACAAAACTTATCTCTCTCTCTCTCTCCGAGCGCTATGTGACTTTGTCAGGTATTTCTCAGCGAAATGGATGTAATACGACACTGACGCTCAATGTATAGCGTTTTAGACATGACAGGTGAAATTGACACGTAAATGACATGGGCGACGACGGCAAACTGAGCGAGCGATCAATTTTCCATTGTTAATTCTGAGTGCTGTGCCAATTTTGAATGCCAGTGGTACTTTTTCTTGTCTACATGTAAGTAACACCATTTTGATTCATTGAAAACATTATAAGAATCTGGTCCCGCACACTTTTTTTCATCAAATCATGCAAATTTGTCTGCGTATCTTTTTTCAATGCATGTATCTGATAATACCTCCCTGAATCAACTCGCTGATACATCCCATAATATAAATCTGTTTACAGCATCCTACACTGTAAGAGTGCAAGTTCAAAGACAGATAATTGTATAAGATATCACACAATGTTAAGGTCAAGTAAAATAAATATCATGTTTCTCGTCCGGACATTTTTCAAAAGTCGGTGAGGGGGGGGAACTTATTATTTACTATTTTTGATATTTTTGCTATTTTTTCCAAGATGGCCTGATACCATGGTTATACCGTTGTAAAAATCTAAGAATGTGATACAGGAGTCATTTTTATCGAATTTGTAAACCAAAAACCTTTTTTTTTAATTTTTTTTTTTTTAAACAGTAAAAAGCAAAAATATTAATGCGGCGTCCAAAATTGATGCGCGCAGGGACGAGAAACATGGTATTCATATTACTTGGCCTAATGAAAAGTAGTCTTTCTTGATTAAAATGTGTGATGATTTCAAATCTGGTGATGAGGGTACAAACTAAAGCTTTGTACACCTTCGGGTATCCTGATTGTAGTTTCTATTCTGTTTCAGTTGGGACTGGTTTCGGATATTGTATTATAAAGCTTGTGACTATATACCACTACGGATCATTCCACCAACATCCCTCAATCAGCTGGTTCTTTATTATATTAACCCTTACCCAACCGAGTACTACTACAAACTCCTACAACACATCTATGCTAGTAGACCCACTTCCCCGGTCTTTCTCATTGTGTCATCATGTAAGGCTATATATATAGTAACGAAAAACTATTTCTTCTTCTTTTAAGCCAACCCTGGCGGTGTGACTATGTAGGACTGGACCTTATATTGCCAGAACCAAGGATCGATTCTGGACACACCGGCAGAGGTTTTTTCCTCTTCATTTGGTCTGTTTCTCCTCCTTCATAAAAGTTTTATTTCCACCACCACCCCCCCCCCCCCCCCCCCCTCTGCCCTTTTATGGCAAAAGAATGTATCTTATATGTAGTTTTCTAACAGTATACTTCCTTTTAACATGATCAAAGTTAGCTTTTTTCTCCATAAATCATGTAGTGGTAAAAGGCAGTATATTACTTTTATTGTCTTTACAAGTTGCAACCTTTTCCTAAGTGAGGATTGTTGAACCAAGTTAACACAGTCCATGTTAAAAGGAAGTATATCATTAGGAAAGTACATATAAGATACACCCTTTTGCCACAAAAGGACTGCCCTCCCCTTGGGCGTTAGGGTTCAAATTAATCTATAGACTTACCAGATACCATAGTGGCCATTCTGGATCATTTAAATGTGTGTTATATTGTATAGGTTCTGGAGCACTGTTATCTCGTTTCACTCGCTTTTTAACTTCTTGTTGTTCAACCCACCGTACCTGTGTGTGCAAGAAAAATTAAGAATACATCAGAAATTAAAACAACTGCTTACATAGATTTAAACAACACATCGTCGTTTGAGGCAAAGGTAGTCCTCTTCCTCAAGTTTGTTTGGTGTTTCTTAATAAGTTAACCAACCCCCGGAGAACTACCGGCCGATTGGTCAGAAAGATAGATACATCATTTATTGCACCAATCAGAGACAGTGTTAGAATAATTGTATCCCTGATAAAGATTGGCGTGAAATATGTTACAAGCTGCAGTTTTTAAACTGCAGCTTGTAACATATTTGGCTATTAAAATGAGTATATCTTGCAATAAACCAATCAGAATCAGAATTTTTTTCTAACAGTTTATGGCATTGAATATTAAATTAAGTGTTTATAACATAGATGTGCGACTCTTAGAGTGATTTCAACTTCTTGTTGGCTAAACTTTGAGCTTCCGCTGGTAATTTTTTAAATTTTAAATAATTAAAAATAATTTTTAAAATCTGCCTGCCCGCCCCTCCTCTCTGAAAGTTGTGGAGGACAACACAACAAATTTTGTTGGGCCTTATTGGACCTATGCAACCCAAGACACATCTATCTTTGCAGATATATTGTCACAATTGTTCACTATGCAGGCTGGGCCTAGTGAACAATTGTGACAAAGTATCAAACAGTAGGAGGAACATTGGTGACATGGTAACGACCCATAGCCAATGCACATTGGATACACTCTATCCGACAAAAATGTTGCAGAAAAGGTTGATAAAAGGAGACATAAAAGGAGACATATAATACTCACTGATTAGAATTTTAAAAATGGTGAGTTATTCATTATACAAGATATGTAAGAACGGGGGTCCTTTTTTTACACGACACATCCCATATTCACTGTACACGCCGGTGCACCTGAAACCTGGAAACGATTTTGCCCCATTTGTACTGACCAGTCATTTACAATGTAAGAAGGCTAGGTGTGAATAAAGACATAGATTGATTGGTGTTCAATAAAAACAGGTCAAGACATCTGTTATAACAAATTGCTTAGTAAGAGGGTGTGACAATTATGTTGCTATTAAGCCAACAACAAAAAATGTTATGTTGTACTCCACAACTTTTTTTATTTTATTTTACCAGCGTAAAAGCTCAAAAAACAGCCAACAAGAAGTTGAAATCAAGTCGCACATAATGTTATCTTTTATTTAATATTCAATGCCATTTTAAAACTGTTATAAAAAAATCTGAAGAAAAAAAAAATCTGAAAAAATATAAAAATCGGAGCGGCCCTTAATCTGACGAGCAGGCGGTCGAGGACAACATAACAAAAAAAAATTGGCCTTATCACTGACAGACTATTCAGTAGCATGTATATTCTTTATAGCTTCAGTTTCAGGTGTGTGATCAGATTTTTTCTTCTTCATGATGTTGTCTATTAATCTTTTCGGTTGCAACATATATGCACCTGAAACATGGTCAGTCGAAATAGCGGATTCAACGAAAATATCAGCTTTTGAAATGTGGTGTTGGCGCAAGATGTTAGGAATATCATGGAAAGAGCATATAAGACCTATGAGTTTGTCAGAAGCCATATTTGGGACCAGACTTCTCTGTATATAAGGATCATGCGCAACTAACTACGAGCTTTAATCCGTAATAGGTCTGGACACTAGTCTAACTTATAAATATCTTACACCAAGGATACACCCAAGTTCCGAAAAAGAAAAAATCTGTCACCCAAAAAATAGATTCCTGCCGCCCCCCACCCCACCCCCCAAAAAAGATGTTTCTCAAATTTGAACTTCCTTACACAAGTCAATAAACCCAGTGACATCACTGTAAATGTCTTACGGAAGCAAGGAAGTAAAACGGACTGCAAAGACAGCTGGATGGGCTGGCTGCATTACCAAGATGTACTAAAAATAGGCAAAATCGGTGGGAAAACACATGAATTGTCTGATATGAACCAGGTGATTTGTTGTTGTCTGGAACAATCAGTCACACCGCAAATAATTTAACTCCGTAACACCCATGTCTGATGGCTTTTGATTGGTTAAAAAGGTTAACATGCCCTCATCTGAGCCAATTAGAGAGCTTGTATAAAAAAAATGTGTTAAAGAACGGGATAAGATAAAGATTTGACATGCTCAAGAGTTCAATATTACAGCTTGATTCTGATTGGTTAATTCAATGATGGTATCTTATCAGTCACCAATCACAGACTATGTTTAGTACGGCACTGGGTTAATGTTTGTAACAGCTGTATGTGCCATGTAGGGAATGGTTAGACATTAATAAAAGTCAATAGTTCTGCGTCAATATTTTGTTCGCCATTTGAACATGCTGATGTTTTGTCGCACATCCAATTTAGTCTTAGAATACATACCAACCCTTATCAGATAAACTAAAATATAAAAAACATTTTGTTTCCATTTAGCCAGTAAAATTTAAAACATGGTTGAAAATAACTATCTTGATATGATAGTATGGGGATATACACAGTTTGAGTTCATGATTATAGGCATTGCGGCTAACTGAAATGATATGGCTATTATGGGTCACAAAATCAATGGCCTAAATGTAAATTGAGTTGACTGTCATTTCCTTCCGTGCAGTGCTGATGGTGGGGCTAGTGGTATTGATGGTATTGGTGAGCGATATTTTTAACCTATAAATTATAATATAATATAAATTATAGTATAATAAGCCTATGCATGTTTTGTTGATTGCATAGCCACCTTGACATGTTAACGTAATTGGTGGTATAAAAGCGCAGTCAACAATTTTCTTTTATCATGCATTCTTATTTCTTTATCGATTAAGCACTGGAAAAGTGATAAAAACATGACCTAATCAAATGAAATTGCAGAGCAAAAACAAGAACACAAACCAACCATTCATTTGTATTGTATTGTAATTGTATTGTTTTTTTGAACAATTACCTTAAATTATTAATTGACGTGACTAGTCTTATAGTGCATGCCATAAACATGCAATTAACAAAAGGGGGTTGGTTAATTGGCCTTTTTCTCTTTAAACCCTTCATTGACAAAATTGTTTCTCACTAGGACATTGCGACAATATTTGATTATATTAAGGTCGTAATTTATATATTTATTCATTCTTTTTTTAATTCTTTTTTTAATTAATTTTTTAATTATTATTTTTAAAAATAATGTATGTATTTTTTTAACTTATTTGAATATTAAAATATTTTTCCAGATTGTTACACTGCACTGCATTGCTTAGTTAACCAATCATTATCTAACGTAACATATGCCTAGCGGAATAACACCAACTAACTAGCCCCTACCAGAGATAATATTTATCTAACCCTAAATATATTGTATGTTTAGATAGGGCAGCCATGTATTGTTTTAATATCATTTGAATACAATTATTTTTTATAATAGCTGAGTAGCATTCATATAGATAACAAAATATGTATACTAAAGTGATATTTATGACGATCACGCTATATCAAATTTAAATCACAGGCAGATGCCCTATGCAGTGATTTCATAAACCATATGGAAAGTTCACCACAGTAGAATTGAAACTATAAAAGATTTGAACATAGCATAAAAAAATTGGAGAAAAGATCACAATTAGATTGCACCTCTTCAGTAGCTCCAATTAATTTAATGAGTTAATAATTTATCCATCAAATATCGTCAGTTAAAAGAAAAGACGTCATTCAAAGCTCAGCCAGACAGTACTGCATTGTACCTTTCATGAGTTGTATAATGAAACTTGATTAAAAGGGAGAGAGAGAGAGAGAGAAAGAAACCATACCTATTTATTGTTCTGAGGTAAGCCATAGGCCTGTATTCATATCAGTTGTATTGACAGGCTACATGACAAAATACATTACATGACAAAATATGTATTTGTCAAATAGCCGCACTTTGAGGAATAGCTCATCGAAACCAAATGTGGAACTGCTGTCATGAAGAGCAGTGAAGTTTTCTTTTAAACCAAATCTAAATTCCCACAAATTGACATATCTGATAAACCATGATCTACAAACATGGGAAAAAAGATTGGCACGCCTTGTCCGAATTAAGAGGAAAGCCCCCATCCAAAACAGTGCTTGCTATGTCCAAGTCTGATCTCAATTGCGAGCACAGGACTGGTTGTGTAAGTTGCGTCAAGTGTGCCAACTATTTTTTATCGTAGCTGGGTCCAGTGTAATTTACATTAGGCCAAATAAAAAACACCTCATGTTTAGCATTCCCGCCCGCTTCATTTTTAGGGGCCGCCTCCTTTTTTTTCTTCTTATTTTTTAATTAAAAAACCCTGAAAAAACGTATTTTTCTACTTTAGCACACCTTGTATAAAGCTATTTGCCCCGTGAAATAAACTGGTTCTCTATGTCTCAGAACTCGGGACAAGACATCATGTTGGTCTTATTTTCTGTTTCATCTTGCCATAAGAAGCCAATATGTAATTTCTTGAGTCCAAGTGGCAGTCATTTCGAAAAAAGTAGGCAACCATCTTGAAAAATAGCCCGGCCAGCTATCTTGACAAAATGTGTTGGGCGGCCATTTTCGAAGAAAAAAAAGAAAAAGGGGCCACCTTCCTTTTTTTTCTCAAAAAGGCAGGACGCTAAACATGTTTTTATTTTTGTTTGCCTTATATCATGTTTCTCATATCAAATAAATGCATGTTTTTACTTGTGTATACATGACAATGACTCATTTCACAATAGGTTTTACTTTTATGTCCCTTTCCGCTCGTCTGCAAGATGAATCAATTATTAAAATCTAATGCAGTGAAAAATCCAAACTGAAAAGCAATTACATTAATATTAACTTCTACCTGTATGGTATGAAATAAATATTGATCAACTACTAATAAATTCTGAAATCATCTATTATAGTTTAACCAGTTCCAAAATGGCGAGAAATATTTGGTTCCAAGCGTATGTGCGAGATTATGGCCACACGCACACGGTTTTGGCCACACGCTCGCGTCACGCATATGATGCACAGTGCACTTGTTGCTTTCATGTGCACCCGCGTCCTTCTGTATACATTCGCTGCTGTAATGAGGTTTCGCCAATTTGGAAATATATCAAACTATAGACATAGCTAACTCAAGGTTTTTCTTTTTTTATAGGTGCCGCATCCCATCAAAAGGTACACGGGGGGGGGGGGGGGGGAGGGGGCACTCAACTTTTTTGGGGGTAGGGGTGTGCCGCACAGGGTCTCAAAAAGGGGGGGGGCTACAGAACTGAGTGGATTTGATGAAGAAAAATAGGGTCTTAGGAACTGATTTTTTCAAAAAAGTAGGTCTTGAGAACTGGCCTATAGTTCAATTTTGATTAGCAAGAACGCACATTTTCGAGGGTTTTTTGTTTGTTTTAGAATGCAAAATTTTCAAAGAATTGGGGCTTTGGAATGCAAAATTTTGTGACTTTTTAATTTTCAATAAAATTGGGGTCTTAAGGGGGCTGTGGACTCTCAGGTACAGCCTCCGTAAAACTGCCGTAACTTCTTCAATATTCATTTAATCTTTATAAATGTACACAGTTTTTTGCAGAAAAGGGTTCAATGAATTCAACCGTGATAATGAAATTGACCATTTTGGAAAAAATTATAAAAAACATGTTTTTTGACCCATTTTAGGTTTGGAAAAGATAACTCAAAATATATTTTGTTAAATTTTGTCATACTAGTTTTATGATAATCCTGATAACATTCCCCAGGAGCGTTTTTTTTTTTTTAATATCTTATTTTTCAAGTTACAGACCAAAAGTGCCAACAAATGTGTTTTTTCCCCAAAAATGGTGATTTTCATGATTTTGGCGGTAAAAAATCACAATTTTTGGCACCTTTTGGTCTGTAACTCAAAAAATAAAAAATAAGAACTGATGCAGGCTCAAAAGGGGGGTCATAAGAGCTAGCAGCAGAGGGTGAAAAAGAGGGTCTTCAGCGAGGCACATACCTATACCCTTTTCCAATGTCAGTGCCCCCCCCCCCCCGGGGTACACCTCGTCTACATTTAACAAATATGAGATTTGGACGATATCTGACAGGATTTTTTAAGCAAGCTTTCCAATGATACTTTAAATTTTGAATACTGAAGTAACACATGAGGAAGTTACACTGATACGAGGAAAAGAAAGCATATTTTTAATTTTTTTAGTCATTTTAACGAGGTGGGATTTTTTTGTGTGGTCTTTTTTTTTTGGCTCCAGATTTCAAAATTAGCCTGATCGACAAGATGTACCTTTTTTGATGTGTCATAAAATTTGATTTTCTTTCTTCTTGCCTGAAAATAAAAATTCTCCTTGTAATTCGAAAAATAATGACATTGTTTTGTCATTATTTTGCATTTAATTTATGAAAATAATATCTGAGCAAGTTTGATTTGTCTCATTAATTACCTATTGTGTCTCATACATGAATTCAAGTATTCATAAATATCATGCGTCATTGAGTACAATACTCAATATTTTGTTTGGTTTCAAAAATGCAATTACTTTACCAAAATAGTCATAAATGGATAACGGTACCATGAAATGTTGTGATTCTTTTTGCTGATAACAGTAAATAATGCAGCTATTGATTCAAGCATTGGTTGCCTTCATATTTTGGTAAGATTTCTTATTTTTAAATAATCATTTTATTCATTCATCCTGTATGCAAATTGATGAGAGTCTTGTGAAGAAACTGAAATGCTTTACGCAGTAAGTGGTTGCTAGTGGGGTTTGGAGACAGGGATTTAGGCAGGCAGCCATGTAGGCTTTTAAAAAAACAAATTTTACACGGGTCAGTTTTGAAAATTGCACACCGAATTTCAGGCTACATGGCCTATACTCACCTAAAAGCAAATTGCACTTTCTCTCCAGTTTGCACAACTAATTTAGTTTTAAATTTTACATACCCACATGCCGGGGGGGGGGGGGGGGGGGGGGGGCATTCAATTTTTTTTGGGTAGAGGTGTGCTGCCCAGGATCTCAAAAAGGGGGGCTACAGAACTGAACTGAGTGGATTTTATGACAAAAAATAGGGTCTTAGGAACTGATTTTTTTCAAAAAAGTAGGTCTTGAGAACTGGCCTATAGATCAATTTTGATTAGCAAGAACGCAAATGTTCATGTTTTTGGGGGTTTTAGAACGCAAAATTTACGAAGATTGGGGCTTTGGAACACGAAATGTCACGATTTCTGAATTTTCACTAAAATTGGGGTCTTAGAACTCATGCAGGCTCAAAAGAGGGTCATAAGAGCTGGCAGCAGAGGGTGAAAAAGGGGGTCTTCAGCATGGCACATACATACCATTTTCCAATGTCAGTGCCCACCCCCCGGGCCCACATGCTGATGTCCTGCCTAAACCCTTTATGGAAACACCAGAATGACACTCTCGTTTTAGGGGATTATATCGGATGTTAAAGGCATATTATGTGATCTTTTCCAGAGAGCGCCCTCTATTCATGATTTTTTTTAGAAAGTAGATTTTCTTGCAGATTTACATTTCCGATCATAAATCATACATACATTCCAAGTTACAGAGCGATACGATTCCTAATTACCTCAAAATCATGGTTTTGAGTGAATTTAGAGTGAAAAATATAAACTGTCGGGATTCCGACAGTTTATTTTCACTCTAAGACCATGATTTTGAAGTAATTAAGAATCGTATCGCCCTGTAACTTGGAATGTATGCATGATTTATGATCGGAAATGTAAATCTGCAAGAAAATCTGCTTTCAATTTTTTTTTCGATGTTGAGGGCGTTCCCTGGAAAAATCACATAATATACCTTTAAAGGAAAGTCACTGAACTCTGGATATTCCTTTTTAACTTTTGCCTGAAAATTAAATTTTATCGTCGTCATTTCAATGATTCTTTACGGCAGGTGTCAGTTCCTAGGCAGGCTTGCTGTGCAGGCAAATTGGTCCATGATTTGTTCAGGTTATTTATGTGTGGGAGAGGTGAACAGAGATCACTGTTATGGTTAGCCACCAATTGATAGACTCTATTTTATCACCTGAAAAACAGGTAAAGTCAATGCTAAAATAATAGAAATTTAACTTGGAAAATATAAACAAAAGCTCACAAAAATATAATATTTTCATCAGCAGTGGCATGAACTGGGCGGGTTTTTTTTAGTGGGGGTGGGGAGATGATACAGAATGGTACACAAAACATACAGAACTTGGCCCCACCCTCTGGCCCGACACTGGTAGATGTAAAGATCTGAAACACTGAAAACAACACATGCGCGAATCAGCTTTCAAAGCACAGAGGCTGGAGTGACAATAACAGGTAGTATTAATTGGCAAGCTATTAAATTGCAATTTTCCTTGACTGAATCCCCCCCTCCCCCAACGTTATTTAAGCAAACTGGGACCGCCCCCCCCCCCCCCCACCCCTTACTTGCCCATGCCACTGATAGTCAGCGCTAATTTGATATAATCCAAATAATTCAGGCCTATAGTATGATCATCCACTTTCCTTTTAGGTACCAAGAACTGCTATCATCTGAAATTAACTGTCAAGAAGTCCTCACAATTTCGAAAACCTAGCCATTATATTTGATTCATTACACCGTTTCAATAGAAATCCGATGATATCAAACCATATATCAAACATCAAAACAGAGCGGCTCAAAAATATCTACTTATATCCCGCTTACGGCACAGCAGAATAAGAATCCATTAAATATTTAATATCTTGTCGAAACATAATCCCCTGAATGCAACACAGAAAGGACGAAAGACAATTAACAGTCCTTTTTCAATTCACGCTGTAATGGAATTGACAAATTATTAATCTGTAATCTGTACATCTCTTATGATTCGCAACATCAATGTAGGTAATAATTGATAAATGCTACGGTCCAAGCCTAGTTACTGTCCCGGGGGGGGGGGGGGGTACTCATGTATGCAAGGCATATGGGGACGTGCCGCTCCAGTGGGTCGTTTTTTTCATGAGACATCCTTAGACAGGGGTAGGCTTTTCAACTGAAAAATCCTTAGACATGGGTCTATTTTCGCGAAAATTTGCAAAAATTAGGTCTTTTCCCCCGATAATTTGCGAAAATTTGGTCTAAAATGAAGCAAAACCCTTAAAAATGGGTACCGATTTTTCCAAAATCACCCTTAGAAATGGGTAGGGGTTTTGAATCTCCAGCGGCACACCCCCGACCAAACCAAATCTGAGTACCCCCCCCCCCCCCCCCCCCTCCGGGTTACTGTACCCACAAAACTGATTGTGCGGAATCTTATGCGACGTTTCAAAACAATGTGATGATCATTCACGTTATTAAATAATAAATGACGCAAAAGGTTTGGTGTAATTTAGCATGGAGTTATACTTGGCTTGACTATAGGTTCCCATTTATATTGCATGACAGTTCTCATTTGACTATTCTCCGATGAATTTTCAAATTTGACTTATTGAAGATTCACCTTACGGTTACAAAGTTGATTAAACTTTGGTTGAAAATCACTCTTAAGGATAGATGAGCTTTCCTTTTTAAAAAGTTTGACAAAAAAACTTCACAATTTACTTTGCTTCCTTGAAAAAGAAACTTGCAAACACATATAAACAGCACACAGACACTCTCACCCGCTAGAGAGTTTCAAAAGCTAATCGCCCAGATATACACCTCTCTTGGGAAAGCCCAAATTCTAATCACGTTTATCAACCTAGGGTAACAAGACGTTTCAAATCAGCACACAGATACCTCTCTCTGTAGGCATGTGCAAAGGGTATGTACAGTCATCAAAAAAAGTAACTATACAGGTAATAAATGGGCTTTTAACTCTAGAAATATTTATCCTACCTAAAAATATTAAATCATAAAGTTGTTGAGAAATTTATCTTCTTTAATATGGGATATTGCACGATAGGATCGGTTGAATATTGAAGAAGTGATAATCCAAAATGTAAGGTAAAGTCACAAGTTCATTTTCACATTTTACTTTTCAACACGGGGGAGAGTATGACATGTAGCGTTTGTGTGGCGTATTGATCCATTGGAACAATATGGCCGACTATCCAACCTGCGCATGCATCCCAAATTGCACTACCAGTAATCGATTGAATGTACCCGTAGCTGGGTCCCCGTGTAGAAAAGAAAAATGTGAAATTGAAAATCAGATTTTACCTTACATTTTGGAGTGTCACTTCCTCAATATTTAACTGATCCTAGCATGCAATATCTCATATTAAAGACGACAAATTTCTCAACAACTTTATAATTTAATATTTTTAGGTAGGATATATATTTTTAGAGTTAAAAGCCCATTTATAACCTGTATAGTTACTTTTTTTATGACTGTATGTAGATACCTGGTTGAGCGTAGGAATCACAACTGTTCAATCAATGATGCAGTCACTGGCTTGAGGAAACCAAATTGACTGTAGTAGTGGGTGTGGCTGCTGATTTAACACATCATTACGTTACGTTACAGGGGTGTACTTTCGCGACATCCTGCGAGAATCCAAATGGATTCTCGCAGAGGAATTTTGCGAGAATCCATGGATTCTCGCAAATGGATACTCGCAGAATATTTTTGCGAGAATCCTTTTTACTGAATTTAAATTCCGCATTTTAAACATTTATTGTACTATTGTATACTTAAAAAATAATAGTACACAAATTGAATCAAACACTTCTTAAAATTAATTAAAATAATATCAAGAATAAGGCTATAAGCGTGCATAACTTCCAAATTCGGCATGTTTGTTGACTAAGGGTCAAATACCAGTCATCTAAGGTCCTGTTTTGGACTTGGCGAGAATCCACCTGGATTCGCGCGGTAGTGATTTTACGCGAATCTTAACGCGAATCGATTCGCGGATTCGCGCCGAAAGTACACCCCTGCGTTACAGGGTGTGCCAGAGTGATTTATAGTGCAGGAAAATTGCATTTATTTAGTTGTGAATATCTTTGCTTTCGGTCAGATTTCGTGTGATTCTAATTTTCTAATTAATTTCTACTAAAACGATGATTAATGCCACTGTTTGAAATGTTTGTGAAGTAATTATTTGGTATGACTTAAAGGATTTAATCAGCTTGACTGACGTAAGACAAGCTCCTTTCCTTAGCCGTTACCCTATCAGTGGTGCGAGGTTAATCATTTGAAATGCTCTGAAACTGAAAAACAGGTTTTCATTAATTTCCAGCAGCATCATGCCATGCCACCTCTGAACAAAAAAGAGATATCTTGATAAAATGATCAGAATATGTACACTCATGGAAGAACCCATGGTAGGGCATTGCCCATATCAGTATATTGAGAGTTTTATATTTTTATAACTTATCAAACATAGTATAAATCATTATGGGACAGCCTGTATAAGTCAGGCATCAGGACGCCCTGCAGTCCTTTAATCAGAACATCTTAATGAGTCCCTCAACCAACGACGACAGTTACAAATAAAAGATATTCTGTGAAGATAAGTTACCGAGTGAAAGAGAGAATGAGAAATGCAAATCAGTGTTGCCAAAAGAGACATCATACAAGAACCACAATGGATGCACGCCACAGTAGGTTGACCTAACGTTAAAGTACTCAAGGTATATAAAACCTACCCCTCAAGAAACGCCACAGTAGGTTGACCTAACGTAAAAGTACTCAAGGTATATAAAACCTACCCTTCAAAAAAATGACAAACGGACAACTGCGGTACGTAACAAGTACGCTCGATCTACCGCTCTGATTAGCTATCAGTAGGTTTGTTCAGACGGCCACTAAGCTCAAGAATAGTTATTCTCAAGCTTATTTCTTTATTATGCTAACCCAGAGTGCCTGTCCAGACGACAAGCTTAACCTCGAGTATAACGATACTACTGCGGTAGCTTCGAGGTTAACTCAAGGTCATGAGACTTTTCATTTTGCGGTAATAAGACCTGGGTCTCAAGTCATAAATCTCACTCGCGGTTAGCATCACTCTCGGTTAGCTCTCGGTTAGTGCTTCGGAGTTAGTTAATCGTAAAATCTTCAAGGGTTAACATTCCAGCTTTATACTTGGCGTTAGTAAACCATGACCGATTTACACGGCTGTTATCCAAGAGTTTAACCTCTAGGTTAGCGAATTTGACGCTAACCTAGAGGTTAGTGTCCCTCGTCTGAACGCACCTAGTGAGTCTGTAAAAATGCGCTGTGAGCTGATTGAAGTTTATCTGCATGTGTCTGACTGTGGTTTAGGCAGCTATGTGCCAAACATCCACTAGAATTTTGCGAGTCTTTAACGCTTTCCACACGGCTATTGGTTTTACCAAATACAAAACAGATTTGTCAGAAACCTCTCCCAACTTTAAAGGTCTATCTCAAGGATTACTGAACCAATACTAGGCATGTTTACCTGTTTTCATGCATTTCTTATGGTGATTCCAAATATGGTAATTAAATTCAATAATTTTGACATAGATTTTGAAACATTTTGTGACATTTTAGAATGTCGTCTGCAGACGCCTACCACGTGGAAAGTGTTAATAAGCATGCGCAGTGAGCTGATCAGAGTGTACTTGTGAGTTTGACTATGGTTAGGAAGCTATGTGTCATACATACATTGGTTGTGATTTGGATAAGAAATCCATTGTATGTAAAAATTTGGAATAAAAACACCTATTGAAAAGAGACTTTTACGTCTCATTTCACTATTCTGAAGGTGTGGTTTTGGAAAAAGGTGTCTATGCCTAACTAAGACTCATCAGTCATCACATTAATCGTGGTGGTCACATTAATAGCCCTGTCATCAACAGCGCAGCGCCCCCACATATTATTAGGGCTAACGAAAGGCAAACTAGTCGCGGCCAAAAAGCTTCCCTAGAGGTAAGCTTATTTTCAACTACATGTAGGAGTACAAAATAATCTTCAAATACACCACATTCTAAATTCAAATTTGGGCTTGGAAACCAATATTGGGCAACTGGGTCGTGCATCGAACATCCTACAGACAGATGAAGTAATTTAGCAGCCAGTTAGGGGCTATTGACGAGGCACCAGTTTTGATAAAATCCAATTCAAGCGCTTGTCTCCGTTTACGTGCGCTTAATTCTACAAATCAACGTTGCATCATGCCCATTGGGGAATTTCCAAGTCAGGATGAGCGCTTCTAATAATGCAAACTCAGTAAAGCGGTATTCCAATAAGCCCCGATTTGTTAGTTGAAACGTGATTTTGGGTACGGGTGATGATTACGACGTTTATCTCGGTGCATTTCAACTATTTTACATCATTTTGTGCATGGAGTAGTATATTCCCAATATGCTTTCTAGACATATTCTCTACAACAGCTATTGTTGGATTTCAATGTCATCCACCCCCGCCATCCACCTGTCTTTGAGGATGCAGATATGTCACTTAATGGTTTCAAAAATTCCATAAAGTTACATGTACCGTATTATCCCTATTAAGCGCGCAGGGCGGTTAGCAAAGTCATTTTGGGTGGGCGCTTATTATGTTACCTTTTTAAAACTCATTTATTGTACTAAATAAAATGTTCAAGTGGTCATTTGAAGACGCTGACCATCTGATGGTCATTTGAATATGCTGACCATTTGATGTACTAAATACAATGTACAAGTGGTAATTTGAGAAGGCTGACCACTTGAGGTACTAACTTAAATTTACAATTGGTCATTTGAGGAGGCTGACCATTTCATGTACTAAATGAAATATATGTTCAAGTGGTCATTAGAGGATGCTGACCATTTGAAAAGGTGGGAGCTTTATATAAGAGATCGTTTGTTGTCAGTCATTGAGAAAAACAGGGGTGGGCGCTTATATAACGTCCGTGGAAGTATAGAAAAAAACCACCTGAATTAAAGAAAATATGAACAAAATTTACTGAATAATGACATCGCCGTCTATGAGCATGATGGCATTCGTCTATTTAAATATTCTTTTGCGTATTCAAATTAATCCTATCATTCTCATAGACAAACAGTATTTGTATGGACAGTACCAAATTTAAGGTAACCATACAAAAAAATTCAAATTTTTCATAAAATTAAAGTATTTAATTTCTTTTCAAAAATGAACAGGATACAGATCTATCTGTATTTGACACAGTTGAATCTCAAACAGGGCTCAAAATACACTGGGGCGAAGGGTGATTAGCCCCCAGTTTTCACAAAATAGCCCCCTGGGAACATTTTGGCCTATGGTAAAATGTACTAAAGGGGGCGATTTTTGGCAGAATTTGCTCAAAATAGCCCTCATAACTAAAAATCATCCCTGATCTCAAATAATACTTACATTAGGCTCTCGTTTTAATGGAAGATGCCTGTCTAGATTTTCCTCTAACGAACGCTTGACGACCGAATGTCTGTCTTGGAAGTGGTAGTGATCTTCGACAATCTGTAAACAATAAAATTAGGTAAACAAATAACAAATTAGGAATTGAATAATAAGTCATATGTTGGCTCAAGAAGGATATTTTGTTGACTTGCACTGTATTACACACTGACACACCGCTTTGAGATAGAACTCAAGCAAAGTTATTATCTTACATCTTAAAAATAAGATTTTTATAATCAACATAATCAAAGGCAAGGCAAAGTTTATTAATATTAAAAGTGCATTTTAGATTGTAGATTAAGGATAGTCCTGCGATGCAGCGAGTAAGGTAGCACTTCCATGAGTTTAGGTGCCGCTGATGACTCACTAAAACTAAAACTAGATTCCACTTTCAATTATGCCTGTGACATATACCCGGGTACCCGCCCGCTATTCCGGGTACCCGGGTACCAAATTAAGGACGAAACTACTTGTGCATTCACAGCCTTACTTTCAATTTCTAGCATTACTTTTGTCAGGATGGAACAAAAATATCAGTAAATGCTCGCTTTGTAATCGCTCGTCATTTGCAGTCCCCGCCCCGAGTAACTATGGGGCACTCTGCGGGATTTGTGCATTTAGACACTCCCCAGGCTGCAGGGAATTTGTATATTGTTACGGCCCTGCCTCAATACTAAGTGGACAGCGATCATTTCAGCCAGGACGTTGAGCGGGGATGCTGTTGGGGTAGTCGGTGGTAGCTCATCTCAAATAGCCAGGAACTCACCGCCTCTTGTACCGAGGATGTGAAGAGAATCCCCTTCTCTCACATGTGACTAGGCAGTGCAAATGTCAATGTACTTGTCCAGGAGTAGTCTAGGTGGGGTATGACCGGCATTTGATCGGGGATGGGCAGAGACTTGACAAGTTTACCCCATGGTATGGGGCGGGGACTTTGTCAGGTACTTGTCACTTGAAGATGCCCTGCCCCTGCGGGGAAGTCGGCGGAGGTTTAGCAGGGGATTTTCCAGCTCAAAGAAATTGGTTGTTGCCGAGTGCCCCATAGTTGCAAATTAAAAGCGCATACTCTTTTTGTCTGTTAATACAGTGGACCCCTTAGATTTTGGCCTTGGTGCCACTGACAGTGTGACATTTCTCACATAGGTTTATGCGCTTGTCATTTGAAAGTGTATATCCCCGCTATCTCCAGGTACTGTCCCGGGGGTACAGGGTACTAAATATCGGAACATCCCTGGTACAACCCCGGGTACAGTCCCGGCCCCTGACAGCCGGGCAAAATGTCACAGCCCTGGCTCATACAACATGGGGTAACAGTCCCGGGTACATCTCGGGGGGGGGGGGGGGGGGGGCGGCTGCCTAATTGTACATCCACGCTAAAACCCCGGCTATTGTCCCGAGTACAGGGGCATCCATTTTGAGTATTCCCCCGCTAAAGTCCTGGCTATTTTTTCGGCAAGGCCAGGGTCCCCAGGAGCGGGGACAGCAAATGACAAGCGCATTACAATGCACAATTACATTCTGCCCAAAACATGTTATTTTTGCAAAATCGCATCTCAGTTTTTAATATTCGAAAGGTAGATACCCGACGTGACTCTCCTTGGAAAGTACAAATTAGAGCACAATTTATTTTAATAAAGCCCATGCCTGCGTCCATCAGTTCCTACAAAATTGAAATTAAAATGCCATCTCACGACTACCCGGCCAACTGCCTTCATCTGCATTATCAATATTGTAATGTGCAAGCGGTTCCCTTTTTATGGATGCATATTTTTCACTCTCTGTCCGATTTAAATATTCTCAGTAGCGTTGAAATAGTTTACTTTGAGTGAAGTCCGAACAAAGACCTATATTTTGAATAAACATTAGTAACATATATTTGCTCTTTTTTATCATTGCAATTGAAACCACAGCGCAAATGACGTGAAAAGAAACGTCGCACAAAAATTGTATACGGGTTCACAGTAATACATAAACTTCCAAACATACTAATGTTGACTTGCATCAGGCTATTATTAAAACCTTTAGGTGAAACTAATTTTGTAATAATGTGGGAAGAATATCACCCCCAAACTATTCAGTACTGGTGTTTGTCTGGCAGAATTAATTTGTGAGGATAAATTTAGCCATAAGGCCAAACAATCAAATAAGTTTTGTTTCCAGTAGTGCGTGCTCATTTCTCTGAGACGGTTGATTCTTGCGCATTTATTTTTTTTAATAGAAAAAATGGGAACAAATATTGTTAGGGCACCATATTTTGTGGAAATTGTGTCCAACATGTATGTTTCAAGATGGCGATTGGCAACATACGGCAAACACGAAAGTGAAAATCCGCAGCGAATATCACATTTTAGCGAGCATGAGAGTAACCATAATGCACTATGAATTTGAGGGGGAAAAAAGAAGAAAAAAACCACGCATTTCGCAATTGACTTTTCAGGCTTGCTACTGGAAACAAACTTCTTCCTTTTTTGGACATAATATTATGGCATTTGCGCTCCCTCAGTTAACGACCAGCCTATGTTTTATTTATAAATCCTATTTTAAAAAAATTACTGAAACCACTTTGCAAGGCAGCGAAGCAGGTACTTCCATTCGAAATAACTGCATGTGACAATGTGACATCTAAATTGAATTGGTTTGTAACCATGTGAGCATCTCAAACCTTCTTTCAATTTCATGATTTATTGCGTACAAGCAATAAGAGTTCTACCCAGTAACTCTAGAGTTTTTTTCCGAACAAAAAAAATTGTGAACATTTTGGTGAATTTTCAGCAATTAAAAACCCCTTAAATTGAAGAAGAAAAAAAATCAATTAATAAATTTAAAAAAAAGTTTAGACAGAAAAAAAAGGGTTGGTCAAACCTGTGGAACAGGAATTTGTTTAATCTCATCGCCTAAACTTTTTTCTTCTTCTCAAACATGTCTTTCGTAATCAATGGGCAGTGATACATTTTTGTGAAAAGTCTGTAGCAATTTGTGTCAAATTCAACTGTTTGTTAAAAATGATAAACTGTTACATCGAAATGCATAGTATAAAACTGCTATACACATTTCAGATTGTACAGCAAATTCTGCAAAGTTTGGAGCATTTAGCGATGCGACACTGGGTAAATCGTACCCTGTCAAGGGGTCCGTTGTTGTTGTCGTGTTTTTGGTTGTTGTTTGGTTGTTGGTGTGGGGTGGGGTGGGTTTTTTTTTTTGGGGGGGGGGGGTTCCAACTTCCAATAGACTGGTTCCATATTGCTGACTGCGCATCCCTTTTATGAATTCATGGCCTGCTGCCATTCATTAAAGAAAGCAAATTGAAACAGCTGATCAATGTTTCGAAATCTGTCAATTTACTAGTATCACTAGTGGCTTATGATGGATCAGAGCAATGTGACGATAACAAGCATATAGGTTCATTTATCAGTTTGCACAGTCACCGCAAGACAATCATTCTGTACATCGGCAATGATTGACAATTGACGTCGAGCTTGATTAATTGCTTTCCCACATAATGACTATGTATTTAGATTTCATAACAATCTAAAACAATCAGTAAGATCGCTAGATTTGAGAGTGATCCAACTGTCACTGAATTGTAAGGGGTGATAGGCAGCTCATTAAGTATGAGGAACTTGGATATTTATAGTTTTACATTAATTAAAGGGGCATTGAGAGTTTGCAGAGAGAATTGAAATTTGGAAAAAATGAATTGTGCTGGATTGAAATTTGGTAGAAGCAACTTATGTGGCGAGTGATGCTGATAATTTTGATGTGATTTACATCGAAATTACCAAATAGTGAAATTTTACATGATAGACGTCGAATTGCGGTTTCAGATGGTACTTAGTCTATGCCATAGGTGAGTATTACGTAGGTGAAAAAACCTGATTTCCAGAAAATTGAGGGCGCACTACCATACGTATCTCTCATTCTCAATGCCCCTTTAATGTTTGTGTGCAATAACAATTGCAGCAACATGCAACATGAGAATAAATGTGTGGATATTCAAAGCAGTTGTACTTTGATATGAGTTTGCTAATTGTGATGAGAATCTATTTTTGTAAAAATCTTTTTGTTGTTGGTTTTTTTAAATTTTAAATCTGTACTGATGTGAACATTTAACAATAGACACACACACAGTCATGCCCTGTTACAGCCCAGAGGCTGGAGCCAAGAGACTGCAATGGCGCTACGTTTAGTAAGCTATCACCTCAGCCTTCGACATACGGTAACTGTATTTGAGCTGCCATGGCTGCTGAATTTAGGATTACATTAAAGCATTTTTCAACAAAAGGGTTTTAAAAATGCAAATAAAACATTTTTTTTTTATCAGTAAATATATGAACACTGAAAAAATGTCCACATTAAATGCCATTTTTGTTACAATTTACAATGACTTTTCCTGCCTGCCTACCAGGTTCGGACATCCTTTGTACAGTGCATTTTTATGTAAAATCAATTCAAATCAATATTAATATTAGCATAAACATTTCCATGTAGCTCCAAAACACCTGATAGCTAATGAACCCTGAACACAAATACACCCATATACCAAGGCATTGCATATACTTTGTATGTAACAAACAGGTGCCATATTGTCTGTCTGTTATCCATTTTGTGAAAATAATGTATTCACATAGTCCAGGGGTGGGCAACCTTTTTGAATGAATGGGCCAGATATAAGGGGTGAACAATTTTCTGGGCCGCACCTTACAACATTTTCTAGACCAATGACCTGCTGTTGATTTCAAACCTTTGATTCCAAAGACTTTCAAGCAATAGGTGTGTGTGCTTAATAATATATCTTCACAAAAATGTAATCTCAATACAGTACAGAAGACCATTAATGGGGAAAAATAGACCTACACACGTTGAGGAACATCATTTGTGCCGATAAATGCTAAGCAGCTAGCTCGTTTTTTTGTGATGATGTAGAATAGATTGATTTTTTTTAAAAAATTCTTGAGACATCTCGCGGGCCACAAAAAAACACTGGCGGGCCACATGCGGCCCGCGGGCCGTACGTTGCCCACCCCTGACATAGTCTACAAATAACAGGAAATGATAAGACACAGTGATTTTTCAAAGGTCTGTAATTTCACTGACAGTGACCGATATGTCCACTTTTACAAATATTTTAGCGTTTTCTCCAAAATGGAAAATTAATTAACTTGGGTAAGCTTTAGAATACCCTACCATTTTAATTCCTCACTGTGTAAGTGTATGGGTCCTTCTTTAAAAGTCTCCATTGAAGACACGCAGTTGTAGTATACAATAAAGGAACTCTGTAGGCTTTTCTTGATGCAAAAAATATTTATTTATTTTTGCAACACTTTTTGTTTTGTTTCATTTTTGCAATACTTTCTTTTTAATTCATTTCAGTTTACCATGTAATAATATGCTAGAAAATCATGGACGTAATCAAAATATAATAATCAGGGTTCTTTCTGGTTTTTGAGATTTTTCTGTTCCAATGAAGTGCGGGTCAGATCAATACAGTCCTCAAAATAAGTAACTGACCAGGTAATAAATATGCTCTCAACTCCAAAACTATAACTCCTACTTAAAAATATTACCCAATGAAGTTGTAAGGACATTTCTTGTCTTCAATTTGAGATATTACATGTGAAGATTGAATGAATATTTACTCAGTTATGTACCCTAAACCGTTTTTCATTTTAACATTTCGTTCGTCAACACACGACCTCGGACTAGCAACAGGGAGATTATTGATTAACTGGTAGCGACACACTGGTTGATAGTAAGACAGGGATTGGGGATGCATCAATTGATCAATGCAACCCATACACATACTTGTCACACTGTCCCGCGTGTTCAAATCACAAGTGTTAAAATGTAAACTGCACTTTGTTCTATCCTTTTCAATGTCAGGTTCTTAATTAATAACCAATCTTAATGAATAATGTATAAAGTTAAAGAGGAGAAATTTCTTTACAACTTTATTATTTAATATTTTTATGTAAGAGCTATAGTTTTGGAGTTAAGAGTATATTTATTACCTGGTCAGTTAATTATTTTGAGGACTGTATGTGTGCCCACTGAAATCAGCCAATAACACAAAAACACCTGATCTGATGATAATACACACACACTGATTATAATCTGACATTCAAAGGTTAATGAACTTATTTCAACAATTCGGTTAGTATTTATGACAGCATTTCAACAATTTAAAGTTACACTACTATTTTTTGTCTACAGTAATTTAAAACTAAAATTGGCTGCTACGGCTCAAAATCAATTGATATGAAAGAGGCATGCAGTGCATGTAATGCTGCACTACAGTGGTCAAAAAAGTAACTACCCTACCTAAAAACATTAAATTATAAAGTTATTGAGAAATTCATCTTCTTTAATATGAGATATTGCACGCTATGATCGGGTGATTATTAAGGAAGTGACACTCCAAAATGCATGGGTGAAGTCCGATTTTCATTTTCACATTTTTATTTTCTACACGTGGACCCATCTACGGGTACCTTATCGATTACCGGTAGTGCAATTGGGGGATGCATGCGCATGTTGGACAGTCGCCTGCATTGTTCCGATGGATCAATACGCCAAAACACGCTACCTGTCATCCCGTGTTGAAATGTTAAATGTGAAAAGAAATTGTGACTTTACCTTACATTTTGGATTGTCACTTCTTCAATATTCAACTGATCCTAGCGTGTAATATCTCATATTAAAGAAGATAAATTTCTCAACAACTTAATGATTTAATATTTTTAGGTAGGATATATATTTTTAGAGCTAAAAGTCCATTTATTATAGTATAGTTACTTTTGTTGATGACTGAATAGTATCAGCCTCCATACTGTCAAGTTAAAGGGGCACCGAGAGATATATACCTACGTAATATTTGGACATATACTAACTACCATCTGAAATCGTTTACCTTAATTTGCCATCTATATAGTGTACCGTATTATCCCTAATAAGGCCCCAGGGTGGTTAGCTAAGTCATTTTAGGTAGGCGTTTTTTTTGTTATACAATTCCTGCCATTAATTCCACTTCAGTTGTAGAATTCAATGATCTTTAGTGGCATGTTTATACTGAAAAACAAAGTACATTTTGGGATTAGACAACGTTTTACGGGCGGACGAACTTGTCAAGTAGGGTCGGTCAGACGGTCGATTTTTAATTTTTTTTTAACCTAAAATGTCACAAAAATCTCGATTTTTTTTTTTTACAAATTTATTTTTTGTTGGACATATTTCGGCCCAAAATAGGCTGATTTTACATGATTTAAGACAAAAGTAAAAAAATAAAAAATAAATTTAAAAATCTTGAAAAAAGCAAAAAGTTGGTCGGTCGGTCGGGCCTGTAAAACAAGGTGTGTTTTTTCCTCGCCTTAAGTGTTTTAAATGTTTTAAAATGTGTGATATGTGAATCGTCTCCCAAATTCATGGTTATTTTGTTACAATTTGTGTAACATACAGAGAGCTATGATTCAGAGCTAAACTTTTTCACTTTTAAGGTGGACAATTAATAGTTTATACTTTTCAAAATCAATGTGGAATTTAGGGGTGGGCGCTTATTAGGGCATGGGTGCTTTTATTAGGGATTATATATGGTTAAGTGTATTGTGTATCCCCTATCATATTTTAGTTCCTCATGAAATTTCCCATGCATCAGAACATAAAATTGTCAAGTGTTACTTTGTTGGTACTTAGATAATATAAGGGAAGTGAATCAGTAAAGAGATCATATTTGTTAGAGTTTACACAAATGTTTAAAAGGTATATATGTATAACCTTATTCAAACTGCATTTTTAAATTCCCCTATTATAGTTAAGAGCTTCCCAACAAATATATACTTTTCCTATAGGTTGAATACTTTTTTCGTTATAGTCATTGAATTAGGGCAACTTTACTGTGCATAGCCAAGGACAATGCAATATATCCATAATACCAGTTGTTACTTGGTTGACAATTCTCGTGAAACAGGCTCATAGAATGTAAACTCGAAAATGAGACCTAAATCATGCATGTATAAAGGGAAGGAGTTATATTGTATAAATTGAACGCAACATGGGAATATTTACATTTCCCCCACATATAGACTTCCACCAACGTCACCGTCACCATCCTTGACTCAAAATATATAGCCATATACATGTATATCTCAGCCAAACATTTACAGAAATACCAGTTTTATTAAAAGATGGGCTTTCAAATGACACCTAAATCACAGCTCTACCACATTTAGTTGTTGTTAATCATATTTGTGACCCGTCACATCAAAATGGACATGTTGGAGGCCCAAGTCAAATCTGAGTTATTGGTATGACTTGAAAGAGCACATTTTAAGCTTTGAAATGATACCATGTTGAAGGTAATCAGACTTTGTGATTATTTTCCTTATATTTCACCAAATATATTGGCCTCCATCTCAAAACTGTGTCTGACGAAAACATGTCCTTTTTGACATGACTGGTCACATTTATTATTGATTAAACACCAAACGCATGGTTATCAAAGTTTCAAAACATCACTTTCAGAAAAATAGTTCATTAATTTAAAAATAGGGACAGCGGTCCCAAATAGGTCGTCCAAGGGTTGGTTGCAATTGGTCATTGTATGGAAAAGAAATGGACAATACAAAAAGTGTGTACTAAATTTTACATCTTGACCTCAGATGACCTTTGACCTTGGTATGTGATCTTTGACCTCATTAACATATGAAGGTTTCCATGTTGCATCTATGCCTGAAGTTTGGTTGCAATTGGTCATTGTATGGAAAAGAAATGGACAATACAAAAAGTGTGCACTAAATTTTACATCTTGACCTCAGATGACCTTGGTATGTGACCTTCGACCTCATTAACATAAGAAGGTTTCCATGTTGCATCTATGACCGAAGTTTGATATAAAATTGGATGGATTGAGCGTGATACACAAAGATATTGGTCGAGCTATGAGTTTTAAAAAATATTGTGCGAGACGCAGTCGAGCACAATATTTTTAAAACTCATAGCAAGACCAATATATTTGTGTATCATGCGAAAAAATCCATCCAATTTTATCATTATTATGCAGTGAGAATCTGACTTTACAACAACAAAAAATGTTTAAAAAATTTTAAAAATTTAAAAAAAATTTAAAAAAAAAAAATCACCATGATATTGTAAAAATATCAATAACATTTTTTTTTGATTTTTTTTTTGATTTTTTTTTTAAAAATCCCAAAAATGTCTCAAAAAATTGCAATTTAAAAAAAAAAAAAAATCCAAAAAAAAAAAATTCTAAAAAAAATGTCAAAATATTTCAAAAATTAAAAAAGACAAAATTAAAACAAATAGTCTACTGCATTTTGTGACTGCTCAAATAAAATTGGCATATTAATACACTCTTTACAGTGTTATACAGTATTCATGCAGGTAACCAAACTGACCAAGTTCACTGACCAAGTGTGGTGTAATATTGGATGACTTGAGGGCGATACAGTGAAAATTGGTTAAGCCTTGAAAAAAAAATTGGACGAGCCGCAGGCGAGCCCGATTTTTTTTCAAGGCGAAACCAATTTTCACTGTATTGCTCGAAAAAAGGAATCCAATATTTACATTATTATGTTTTGAGAATCTGACTCTCATTAAAGATGGGACATTCTATGCTTGTTAAATAAATGCACATTAATTTATATGAAATAGGATAGCCATCCATTTGTCAAAATGTAGTATAGGCTAGGCCATGTAGGCCTAGGTCACGCTAGCATCATATCATCACCTAGGGCTCTCTTTTAAATTCAAAGTGGGGTGACTGTTGCAGTTTTGCATCTGTGTTACATTGCAATATATCCCAAAAGTAACGCTAATGCATCTATAAATAAGACACTGGTTCATTTTGAATGGTAAATCGTGAGCCTAGTCCTAGGCCTGCACACATGAGAAATAAGCTTATTTAGGGTGTATTTTCGTCTGGAATTTCAACAAGAAAACTGTAAAAATGCTATCAAAATATGTTTTAAATGACTAACTATATCATTGCTATTTGATTTTTTCATTGGAATGTGTAAACATCATGGAAATATTGAGGGAATTTAGGTTTATAAAGGCCAGCACAAAAATCGGAAGAAGCTTTACTTTTTCGGCCTAGCTAGTAAAAAGGATATAAATTCTCCTAGTTTTAAACCCACTATAAAAAGACCAAAAGTACAACATTTTTAGCCAAGGAGTATTTCACACTGTTTGCATTAATTTACCTTGTCCATGTTTATTGTATTTACTCTTTTCATGAGTAATTCTGATGGAACCTCAGCTCCACACAAAATGTACCACAGGTGTCGGCCATCTTGTTTGTTGTTTACTGTTTTCAGTTCAGGATGTTAATTTGGATTGTTCCATTGAGTTAAATAGGGGGTTATATTATAGTGACGGTAGGGGCTAATTGACTAGTAAAGAAGATAGTTTTTCAACATGTTTCCCATCCAAAAATAACAAAATTATCATTCTATTGTCTTGTTAAAATATATATTAATCATTATATTTTGTTTCTTTATAGAAAATACACAAATATGTCAATTATTTATCCAGCGTCAGTTATGAAAAGTTTTAACTAAAAATTACAGTTTCAAACCCTTCAAATGTATGGGTCAATCCAGCAAAAACATTGAACCAATCAAAAGCTCTTATTCCAAACTGTCCGATACAGTAAAAAAAATCGGATGACCGATTTTTTTATTTAAAAAAACAGTCCAATACTTGATTAACTCGAGTTCAAAGCTCTGTGTAAATGAATGGACGGAAGATTCTCAAAACATAATAATGAATAAACTTGGTCACCAAGTTCACTTCAGTGACACAAGTTGCAGAATAATAGGTCTTTACCAATGCATTGCCAGTATAGGACGGAAGATTCGAACTGCATAATAATGATTGCAATTGGTCATTGTATGGAAAAGAAATGGACAAAACAAAAAGTGTATACCAAATTGTTGACACACACATACTACACACACACACCCCACACACACACAGACAACACACACGAAGGATGCTGCCATAAGGTCTCTTCCTACGGACGACCTAAAAACCTTGTGGAACCCTAAAAATCAGAACCCGCAAAAATGGTTCTTAAAAATCAAGGAACCCCCAAAAAATGCATGTATTTCATAATTTGGTCATTTTGAAAATCAAAATTATCAGCACCATTAGCCACATAAATTGCGTCAACTAAATTTCTTTCTAGCTCCGTTATTCAACCGTTTTCCCACAAATCATTTCACTTCATGGTTCCTACCTTATAATTATGGAAATAGTAACACAAAACACATTAGACGATACAAAAAAATCCCTGTTCTTTGGGCCTGACCAAGCAATTATTATTTTTAATTTGGGAAAAACAAACATATTTGTGTGGGTTTTTTTTTTTATAATTGTTTTGAAATATTTTGCTTTTTCTTGGGTGGGGGTTGACAATTTTGAAAAATGTTGACAATTTACGTAATAAAAAAATAAAATAAAAAAAGCCGACCAACCGACCCTACCTAAGATATCCTTTGATTGTTTTTTTCCAGTCAACCTTTAATACCTCGGTAAATAAGTTCAAGTTCAGCTGATGTCATAGTACCGTATGTCAATAGACAGATTTGTCACGATAGTAGATCATATTCTGTATATATATAGGAAGACCGATACGATGGCAAATTTGGTCATTGAGTTATTAATAACTCTCCGAGTGAAAACGAACACATCATCCAATGATTGCTCACACTGCTGATCAGGTTATGCAATAATGAGGACAATAGGACAAGATCTGGTACATGTAGTAATTTATTTATTTTTAAATCGTTTTATCTGTTCTTTTTTATGCAAGGCTAAATCTTAAAAAAATCATTTGTCTCAAAGCTCCCACACACGTGTATTCATGCGCATTAGAAAAACAATAATCTTAAAAATTCTTTTATTTTTAATTTTTTAATTTTTTTCTTTTCTTTTCAAATTAAAAAAAATCCCAAAATTTCACAGATTTTTCAGATTTTCATTGATCACATCATTTTAAATACAAAAGGTTACTTTCCCAAGGATTTTAATATTCTATATTTAAAAAAAAAAAAAAAAATCCGCATTAGGTTTTGAAAAACTGAAGAGCTTCGAGACAAAAGATTTGTTTAATATAGCCTAACAAGATCGGAATGACTGCATACATTTCTTTCCAACATGTTTAAGGATAGCAACATTGTCTTCTAAAAATGGCTATCTTCAGGAGATAGCGATTTTAACAAAACAATTACAAGAAGTGCAAAAGAACTAGCCTGATTTTTGGGTGGTTTTTTATCTTGCATACACTTATTTTCACACAAAAACTTGAGCGAAAGGACTGCTCAGTGTAGTGTACATGATTAACATTTTCTGGAAGTCATTCTCAAGAATTTTTTTTTTTTTTTTTATGTAACAAGATATTTGAGAATTGGATTGTCCTACATAAAAGAATGAGTAATGACTATATGTAATTGTGCTAAATGGTTTATCGGTTTAATTTGAAAATACAATTGTATGATAAAGGGAATGGGTATCATACATGAGTAGATTATAGGTCGCCCTGGGCATCCTGGTATTTTTGTCATTTGTCGTTCACAACAAAGCAACAGTTTCTACGCTCTACTCAACCATACACAAGATTGTTTCTAGTGATCGTGTGAGGTAGTGTAAGCGACTGGTGTTTATATCAGCAAACGGCATGCGATGTCATTTCGGGCCGACCTATACTTGACTATAAAGATACTGAGAAAAAAAAGTAATAGACCATATTCACACAGCAGCCATTTCCTAAAATTTGCCACCCAAGCCTCGTTCCCGTTACGTATACCTGCGCCTGCGCGCAGCTGCGTGACTTGCGCGAGGATCCGTACGCCTTGCGCTTTGGTACCACGCTTCTCTCGCAGTTCGATCGAATGCGCCGAGGCGCAGATAGACCAAAACGGGAACGAGGCTTAGGTGGCATATTTTGGAAAATGGCTACCGCATGAATAGAGTCTATTGACGGTCAATATCAGAATGCTATGTGACCTTTGTTTCAAAGAGCATGTTTCTAACAATGATGTCTCATTAGAAAATAATTGGACCTTCAATTTACACAATCATATGATTCACAAGCCATTTTTGTTTAATTCCAAAACAAAAATTCCCAAAATATGCCCTTTTTGATGCGACTGGTCCCTAGAACCCTCATTCATACACTTGGCATTACACCTATACTAGGAATTCTTTCAATGGTGTATACTGGGAATTCATTCAATGGTGTATCACAATACCATGTGCACACACACACACAAGTGTGAAGTATTCCTATCATTATGCCATTGGCTCTGATCAAGAAGATAGTCAGTCGGTCGGTGGCACTTGCCCTGTGAATCTCCCCATGTACAGTGCTTCAAGTGTATATCTGAGTCATCATCGATTGATCAACTGCTCTCAAACAAACACACATCCAGAAATAATGCTGATTCTTAAGCTCATTTTCCAAGTACACTGTTTTTGTTATTCATTTAGTTCATGTTTACGGATGTTTCACTATTTTTCACAAATGCCGTCTTTTTAAAATTGCTTTCGGCTAAGATTTAGAATACCCTACCATTCTTATTCCTTAGTGTATGGGTCGTTCTTAAAAAGTCATCATTGAAGACATGTAGTGGTAAGGTATACTAAAGGAACTCTCTGCATTCTTCTTGACAGTATTACAGTATACATGTATAGATAAATATTTTAACCAGGTGTCCTTAAAGGGCATTGAGAGATGTATCAATATACTAAATCAGCAAATAACGTAAAGATAATCATCAACATAGCCCAAATCCAAAATGTCATACAATTCCGACATCACCTTCATGCCAAAATAAGCAAATAGCGGCACTTTCGGGTTGAGATTTGCCGCGAAAGTCCGTGAATAAAATGATGCATAGCTTCCGAATTCAGCACCTGAGTTTCGATATGATCATATCGAAACTAAGAAATTCATGAAATTTTATGTGATGAACGGCGAATGTTGGTAAACTGTTTCAGATGGTAGTTAGTATATGCCTAAGTATTACTTTGAAGCAAAAAAACCTGATTTTAAGGATAATTGAGGGCGCACTCCCATACGTATCTCTCAATGCCAGAAATTTGTTTTTTGGCGTTGAAAGATTGCAAGCTGAGAAAGGGTGCTATAATGAAAATTATGCTTACATAAAAAGTTAGAAGTAGACCATGTGCCCACATTGTTAATTGAGATACAGCCCTTTCGCACTGGCCCGACTATCTATCTTTGGATGATCAGTCGTTATGCCGATCATTCGGCAAAAACAGGCCACTTCTCTGTATGATTCCAATGACCGATCAAATTTCTTGCATTTTTGAAACGGCTGAATTAGTCTCCACTTTGCGACGATCGATCGTCGTCGGGCCAGTATGAACTGAACAGGCTTATTTATTTCATACCAGTAGAGAGGCTGTAGCCCAGGGACAAGAATATTATGACCCCTTTTACAATATTGCTCACTTATCCAATGACCTAAATATGTCTGTAGTAGATATATTTATACATCCTCCTGAGTCCTGACCAGCCTAAGAAATGGCTTACATTATTTTATCCCAGACATTGTGTTATCATACTCAGGGTTCTACAAGTAGTGCACCACTGTGTTATTGCATCATGACATGCATTGGGTCTAGACAATAGAGTGAGTTAAGCTGCCTCCAATGGACACTGGATTGGGGTAGTCAGTGATTGGGGTAAACAGAGGATCTCAGCTATTTCACTGGGTTTATTTCTCGAGGGTGAAAACCCAAAATGAAGGCCAAAACTTGTGCTCGCACAGTGTTTTGGGCAGTAAAAGAATGAAATGTTCAACATTTTTCACTCTTGAGAAAAAGTGAAAAATGTTGAAGTGTGAAAGTCAAAAGTGAAGGTATTTCACCCTTTGTATAGGGTGAGTTAAAACACTGGATCTATTTTAGATCTGTCTGTAGTTGATTGTTGAAAATTTCAGCTCTCTCACCAAAAGACCTACATCTTTTTTTTATAATTGCACTTTCCTACTCAAAGGCTCCTTAATTTGAGGGAGGGGTGGGGTGTTGCATTTTCTTGCACCCAAAGTCTACAACCAACCCAAAAATCTGAAAATCTAGTGTCGTTTTTTCTTTTCTTTAACCCTAACCCGACCAGCCTGTTTTTTAAACAGAAAGGAGGATTTGGGAGAAGTTTGAACAAATAAATTGGCGCTCCCAGACCGGTCATCATTCCAGGGACGACCCTTAGCACATCAACCGCCGGCCCGCATAGGCAAGCCACGGCTATTAGCTTCACATCTATCCTTTTCCCCCCTATGTAATTGAGTGTAGCCCACAAAAAGGCGATGTAAGGATTCTGATTCATGTATATAGACAATGATAACACCCCCACCCCCTTAAAAGGCACACAATCAATCAGTCACTCACACTACTCCAGCAGCGCACGGTCCTGGATACGAACGATCTCAAAAGTACACAACGAGAGATTAACTTCTGATCTGACGTGGCATCTGATGATCTGATCAAAGCAAAGAACTTCAGAACCCTTTGAACTTATACTGTATGTTTTTGCAAGAGTTTTTTGGTTGGAACGGACCCACATGTAGGTAGATTGAATGTTCTTAATATCCTCTCTACCTGGAAAGGAAACATTTGCTTGAATGCTACATTGTATGAGCAGTAGCGTAACTAGGGTATTCCATTGAGGGGGGAGCATGAGAAGGGAAAGGCCTGTGATCAGGGGGGAGGCATAACTATTTTTTGTATATACATTTTTAGTCATTTCATTTGGGGGCATCAGGGGGGCAACCCTCTAGTTATGCCCCTGTGCATGAGTTGTAATCCACTACACTGTAAAGAAAGAAGCTCATTGATGGGTTCTGATATATACGCAGCGATGGAAATGCCCACATGACTTTCCACCCGGGGTAGACAGTCCCGGGGGTGGACCAACCCTGGATCGACCAACCCTGGATCGACCAACCCTGGATCGACCAACCCTGGATCGACCAACCCTGGGTAGACTACAATAGAGCGCCCTCACAGAATAAAAATAATATTAATAATACTGTTTAAAAAACACCTTGGAAACTATATTGATTATAAATTATATGTTAAGACACTCAAAGGGTTGGCAGTCTGGGAGATAAAAAACAACAAGGATGGGTGGTCGGGGAGTTAAAAAACAACAAGGATGGGTGGTCATTGAGGTAAACACAACAAGGATGGGTGGTCAGGGAGGTAAAAACAAGGATGGATCATTCTAAAACGACCCCGGGACTGTCTTGATCATTCTAAAACAACCCGGGACTGTCCACCCAGGGATTGTTTCTAACCCTAAACCTTACCCTAACACTATCCACCCAGGGTTGGTCTACCCCAGGACTGTCTACCCGGGACTGTCTACCCCGGGTGGAAAGTCATGTGGGTATTTCCATTCCTGCATATATATACAATGATACCTGCCCCCCTCCCACTTAAAAAGGCACACGATCAATCAGTCACTGGCACTACTACTACTACAGCAGCGCACTGTCCTGGATACAAAACGATCTCAAAAGTACACAACAAGAGATTAGCTTCTGATCTGACGTGGCATCTGATTAAAGCAAAGAACTTTGGAATTATTTGAATTTATACTGTATGTTTTGATTTAGCATGAGTTTTTTAGTTGGAACAGACCCACATCATGTAAATAGATCGAATGTCTTGCTTAAACGCTACTTGCATGAGTTCTTACCCACTACACTGTATACGTATGTGTACTGTTAAGCATGAAATGTTCGCATGGATCAACAATTTGTGAGTGCGGTGGACTTGCGAAACTTTCATGTAAAGAATGTTTTGCTTTTTAAACATCAGTCCCATTGACTGTCCAGCCTCATCACCAGGCCTCAAATTAATTGAAGGCAATTGCCTTCGATGCCCCACCTAGTTGCCTAGATGCCAGGGATAGCACTGGATGAAAAATGTTAGAGGTCCCATGAAATTTGTCAGGACCCCGTAGGACTTCAACAAACAAATTTAAGGGGTCCCCCCGAAAAATTGAGGGGTCCTGAAGTTTGGGTATTTGAACATTTTACTTTTTTACGGACAGGTTTATGAATTTATATTGTGAGCAAAGGATGGATTTGTAATTTACAGAATTTCTTACTGTTTCCATTTCCATACATCGTCAAATTTAAGGGGTACCTTCAATTTTGATCGGGACATGCAAGTCTTTCCAAATAGAGATCTGACGCGTCACTACAAGAAAGTGAGAGGTCTAGGACGCGCAGACGCGTCAGAATGCGACCCCTGCTAAATGCCCTCCATTTCTGACTATTTTCACTCCATTCAAAAGTACATAATTCCCTTGGTGCCCCTTTCAAATTGCCTTAAATTGCTTGCCCTTTTCATTTCTTTTCTTTCTTAATTTTAGGCCTGGTCGATACTGCTGGTGCAGCCAGGTTCTCTTTCTGAAACCGGGAACTCCCCAAAACGCCATCCATGTGATCGCCGATCGAAGCAATATTTTGATTTTACACATTTTCGAACCCGTTTTTATGATACTTTAATACTCAAAACAATATCTTACTAAAGTACACTTCACACTGAATGAAATTGTAGTTTGGTTGGGGGCTGTATCTGGTATATCATGTATCATCACAACAATTGAATGAAACAGATAAATTCAGCAGGAAGGTAAAATGTTCATGGTGCAAAAAAGGGCAGATGTTTAATAGTGATTCATGAAATTTTAATGCCGCAAAGTTTTAGTGCTTAACAGTATAACAATGTATGTGCATGCACATAGAATTGTCAGAGATACGTGCCAAATCAAACAAACATTTTCTATCCGTGTATCAATTTTATGTGTATCAAAAATAAATGATCCTATGTGCAGTTAGTTGATAACCTGGTCATCGGTACAAACAATACAGTTTATTATCTGAGCTAGTTCATACCTTTGTACTCAAGCTGTCAAAAGTTGCAATCGCTTGGTTTAAAGGTACATTCAATGATTTGCACAAAATACAGGGTGGTTCAAAAACCCACATGTATATGACAGCCATTTTTTTCTATTTACTCATTTATGCTTATAAACAGGGGTCGATTTTAACTTTTTTAACAACTTGTCCGTTGAAAAAGCTTGGACCTGTTGTTGTATTTTACAATTTGCCCGCCAGCATTTCAGCTTGCCCTTAAATTGTTCTTGAGTTTCAAGGTATTTCAGAGTTACATTTTGTTCAGATTTTTTTAGTTAAATGGACTAAAAGATGAGAAGGCTACTGCACTGTGGATAAACTTATTTTGCATTTTACATTCCATATTTCATTAAACAAAATGAGCTAAGTCTTACATATAGATTGATGGCCCAGTAATGCTTTAATAGCCTCTGCTTAAATAACATTTTAAAGACATTTACAAACTAATATTATTAAGTAGCTAAAAATGGCTGCCACAAATGGGTTAATTGTAATTGCCAACAAAAATGTACTGCAAAATTCTGCTCCCTGTACTTGAACGTGACAATGCATCTATATAACAAGGTGGGAACAAGAATATTAGTTCCATTCATACTAAATGAATCTGAATCACCTTGTTAGGCTCAATTAAAAAGATCATTTGTCCCAAAGCACCCGCGCGCGTTAGTTTATTGATGCGCATTAGAAGAAGAAAAAAATCTTTTAAAAAAAAATCCCAAAAAATCCCATTTTCATTGATCACATCATTCTAAAACAAAAAGTCACTTTTACAAGGATTTCAAAAATTTATATTTAAAAAAAAAAAAAAAAAACTTTCAAAAAAACGCATTCCGCATTAGGTTTTGAAAAACTGAAGAGCTTTGAGACAAAATATTTTTTTAATTTAGCCTTATACTGTTAAACCACTCAATTTCGTGAGGGATGTGGATTCGCAAAATTCAATAACGTGAAACTAAAAAAAATTGTTGAAAGTAACAGTGCAATTTCCAGATTTGCGCAAATTAATCTCCCCGCTAAAATAGCAGTAGTTTTAAAGTCGTGAAATAAAGAAGCCGCGAAATTAGAGTGTTTTACAGCATATAACCTGGGTGGTGGATGATCGAGTGAAGGCCATACCAAATCAACATGAACTTGAATTGTAAATATTGGAATAAAACATTTCTGATAAGACCACGTTTGTTTTGGAAATAAACTTTTAAAACACGGTAATTATAACTTTCTTCGCTGTAAATGTAAAACTGTATGGCACATGGATACTTCATATTTTAACATCCAATCAACTGGAAACTGGTAACAGGGAAGTTGGTGACCTTGACCTCGGTAATTACTGGCATTGAACAACAAAAATAGTCAATCCTGGTAGCCAAAATTGATAGCGGAACATTTACCGGTTCACTGGTTGCAATATAAATCTGATTCAAGTGTTTCTTTACTAAACTAGTAAATAAAAGGTATTGCTTTCAGGTATTTGCTGCATACTACATTAGTAGTATTTGTGCACAAAATAAGCTTTAAGTAGTGAAATCTCCTGATTTTATCAGAGTTGATACATGCAGTAGTCATGACTTTCACTTATCCAGTAAGCCAATTGCATATTAGTCTTTGCCAACTCGCATCTCATGGTGTATGTTATATTGCTTGCTTCATTCCTCATAAACCTCTAAAGGGGTATGCAGTAGTGTTGAAGAATGTCTTTTTTTTAATATAATTTACTTCAGAAATCAAGATGATCATGACTGTTTTGTTTTAAATATAGCTGGGGAGCACACATGGTTATTGAACACATTCAAACATGTGTGACCCTTTAGCCTTAATTGAAGCCAACTGTCAATCAAACACCCACGTTGGCAAGGATAATATTATAATAATAACACAAAATATTGATTTTCTGGGCATTATGTGTTGTTTCGAATAGATCAATTTCGATAATATTGAAATTAATCTGCCAAAAAGATGGGTCACTCAAGTTTGAGACTCTTTTAACAGGTGACTTATCAACTCAAAAAATGTGCTGAAGTTGCGCAACACTAGTAAAACCCTAAGGTGGATTGAACTGGTTCTGTGATAGGTTGGTTGGTAAAACTGCCATAGGGTGCTGCTTAAGACATTAAGTGGTGTTGACATTTTTTTTTATTTTTTTTTTATTTACTTCAGAATTCAAGATGAGCATTAAAAATTGCCATTATTGTTGTTTCTACTAACAAAAACACAGCAAAACTTGATTAAAACAATACCATCGCTATTTATTGAAAAACGCCCTCTATGTAAATATGGTTCGCGATATGTATCATGTGTGCTGCAGGGGGATACTGTCTGACATAATATGCTGATCTAGTGGAGATCAGCATTTTTGAACCAACGTTTTGTTGTACAAAGAGGGCTGATTTTTCTTAATCCTTTACATGTAAAAATATACAAATCCCAGTTTTTATCATATATTGTTGTAATTGAGGGCGCTGCCTCCACCACATCTCTTAAAGCCCCTTTAACTTTCAACTACACAGTTACTGTGATCATTCGATTATTGTTACATTTATACCCGCTAATCAAATTGAAGCTTGTTTGCACAAAGTATACATTTGCCAATAATAAAACCCTACTTACAGTTCACAAAAATAATCTTTGATGAGCTGATTTAAATGATGACAGTTCAGGGCTTGAATTAAAGTGGGGAGTTATTTAGCCAAAATGGTCATGTTATTTTCCAAATAGGTACTCATACATTTCATGCTACATGTATCTACGAGCTGACCATATGCAACTCGGATCATAACTCCCGTGTATGGGAATTTGCACCAAGTTTAACCCTCTAGTCTACTGATTCCACACCACCAAAGAAATGTGTGCTAGCGCCCAACACTAGCCAGTGTTTTTAATCCAAGATTGACCCCACCTTTCACCATTAATTTAAATGTACAGAAAAGGTATACAGTGTGCTTAATATGAATGAAATTTGAGTTATATGTGATTTGTAGACTATAAACTTAATATTTATCCAAATAACCCTGGTGTTTTCTGTAATAGTAAGATTTGACACAACTTTTCTCTTTTTCTAGGATAAATGCACGGAATAAAGCTAGCAGAGAGCGATTTTGAGAGTAGACTAATATTTGATGTCCTGTCTCCTGTTGCGGGGGAAATGCTGGTCAACCCCCCAAAATGGGTGTTTTTTGATAGAAGACATGTATCAGTATCTCACAGAAAACCAAGATTTGAACAACCAGTCACTCGATCAGACTTTGATTTGACCTATACAGGGTGAGTCAAAAAGAAGTTGTACGGATTTGAATTTTTTTCCTGAGAAAGAAAAAGAAAATTGACCTAAAACTAAAGCGATATTTTGACGAGAATATTCTTTTGATCATCTGAAAAAAGAATGACTGAAATAAATCATTCCTATCGAGAGTTATAGCTATTTTACTAAAAGAACCCATTTTTTTAGCTGTCCACCGATACGTAAAACCGAAAGTTAAGAAAATATTTAAAACTCATCATTATCATAATCAGGAAGAAATTGTTTTATTCCTCATAATGCAAAATCATAGAATCCGTCAAAAAGAGAAGGTTAAAGTCTTCATTCATTTATTTTAGGCACACCATTCCCACCTGTGTTTGAAACTCCCTGGCTTTAATCTCATTTGAATATGAATGACCGTGTGAACATTTTGCTGCCCACTTAGAGTGGGTAGATATCAAGAGAATAAAGCGTTCCGTGGACAGCTATTAAAAAGAGGTTCTTTTATTAAAACAGACGTAGCTCCTGATTCAATGATTTCTTTTGTCATATGAGCGGAAGAAGTTGCTCTTTGAATACCTGTCTCATTGGTTTGTCAAATTTGTTTGGTCTATTTTTTAAACAAATATTCATTTCCTGTACAACTTCTTTTTGACTCACCCTGTATAGCATGTAAACTATAGGGGAATTAATTGGTGGTGTGACGCCTACTACTTCTGGTCTTTGTATTTTGAGGCTTGTGGTCAATATGAAATCCAATGGTCACTGACAAACAGTCCATCACTTTTAGGTCAAATTCTAAATAGTGAACAAATAAATATTTGGATCAATGTTGTGCTGCATGAAGTATCAGTCACAGCCAGCACACTAAATCCACTTTAGATTAAAAGATGAACAATAATGTGTATTATTTTACTCCTAAAATGATGTTGCTGTTCTAATTTTGTCCTCTAAAAACAGCTCTATAAATTCAATCATTGCAACACCTAATCAGCATTTTTCACAATAATTGGAATATAATCAAATCTTGAACAGACTTTGATCCTTAATACTGTTGTTATCTTGATTTAAACCTGTAAGCAACAATGGTATTGTATTGTATTATGGTACCATTTGACCAAACACACCAAAGTTCATTTGCAGGCTTTCGTTCTTTGTATAATTATTGAACCAAACCTGGATTACATTTAAATATTGGTAGGCTTCCCGGGGTGCTCAGTGGTCATTACAAGGGGGTATCATGCGCGTCCAAGGACTTTTAAAAAGTACCCTAAATACGTAATCGTGTTAATGTGAAAAAGCACCCCCTAAACAAGTATGGCACATTATTTTACATACCCTAAGCAAGTAATATCAGTATTTCCATACCCTAAACAAGTACTCAAAATATTTTGATACCCTAAACAAGTAGGCTCAAAATATGTTGATACCCAAGCAAGTAATTTGTATAGTTTAAACCTCTTTACTGCGTATGACACATTTCTAACCTTTTTTCCTTCACTATTAATAAGCTAAAAGTATTATGAAACAAGTGCCAAGCTGATTTGTCAGATCACTTGCGAAGGATACAATTTGAGAAATATATCTCACCCATGTATCATATAATCATCATTATGGAGCAAATAAGGACCCTAAATACGAAAGCCAATGATGTAAAAAGTATACCCTTTTTCTTAATTTGGCTTGTTTTGATACCCTATTCACGTTACGTACATAACGTGCCCCAGCTTGAAAAACTACCCTAATTACGTGATTTCTTGGACACGCATGATATCCCTCTTGTAATGATCACTGGGCACCCCGGGGTAGGCTTTAACCATTTGAACTTGAACCCTATCCGGGCTACACTGTTCGTACCCCCACCCTAGCCTTCCCAGAGGTTCCCATCCAAAATATTGATTGTAATGAGATGTAAAATTCTGAACTATGAGATAACAAAAAGTCTGACCCTAAACATGCTTAGAATCACATAACTTTGTAAGAATCACACAGGAACAACAGAAAGTTACTTAGAAATTGCTTCCATGGTGGGGGTTATTGAAAAATGCAACAATTTGCACCAATTATGTTAAAGGTAGATGTTCTGATTGCTGGCCCAATTTTCAACTTGACATTTTCTATTTTACATGAAAGGTCATCCTTAAAATTGCCACATTCCAAACTTTGAGTTGCAAAACTCCAATGGTTCTTATTTTAGAAGCACAAGGTCACAGACAAATTTCCCATTGAGTACATTTAGTACACACATTGACTGGTGGTTAACCACCTTTGGCAGTAATTCACCACATTTTAGCCTAAGATAATTTATAAATGGAATAATTATGGCCCCTAAGATTTTACAGACATAATGAGAAAAATATGGCGATTCTTCTAATATCAAAATATCTTGATGTGAAAAAGAAAATCATAGCCCCAAAAAAGTGATCGGAACTGCGGAACATACACCTTTAACTCTCCATGTCAACTGTCGTAGTTTTACTGTAGCGGGAATAGGGGGATCGAAATTCAAGCCAGTATTTCTTGGAAATAGAAACAGGTTGATATCTTTAACCAATGGATACATATTACTTGAACATCAAACATGATATCTGAAGCAACAGTTTGACTAATCTTAGAGAGCTAGGATTCAGAGCTAAGTGTCTATAATTATAGTCTATTTTTCCATCACGAGACAGTGACGTACCCTGCATATTCTACAAATTGCAGCATGTCATAAAGGCATGCGGCTACTCAAGGCGCTGGCGATGGCGTATACATACACACGAGCGTAGAAAGACGGAAGATACGTGTGCGTAAATGCTGCGCCTGTCACGTTAAGGTCACTGTCCAGAGGAAGAAAAATAGAGTATAGTTGATTATACACAAAGACTATGGTATAGGTCAGCCTCACGATCACTAGGAACGATCTTGTGGTGTTATTGAGTAGGCGTAGACACTGTTGTGTTAACATGTTTTGCTTTGTTGTCAACGGCAAATGACAACAACACCTGGATGACCGGTGCAACCTATACCATGTATACATGCCATTTGTAATACAAAATGTTTACCCGGATGACCGGGGCGACCTATACCATGCCATTTGTATACAAAATGTTTACAATCTTACTACTATTATTAAGTAAATTCTAATTTGCGGGTAAGCTTTAGTAGCCTGCCATTATTGGTCAAATGGCTCAATCTCCTTCAATTAAACTGCCGCATAAAAAAAGAAATTATGTGGCAGGAACCCTCAAAGTACATTAAAACAGTAAAAAACCATTAAGAAGGCCTCTGGACCCTGCCATGATGATCCACAGCACTTAGACCCTTCGTTCGCTACACTTCTCCGTTCGCCGTCAGTCAAATTAGCCCGCACTCAATCTGGCCTAGCTAACCCTGGATGTCACCAAGGTAATTAGGAATGAAGGTTTATTAATTTTTTAGACTCACCTTGCCCAAATTGATAAAACCGTGATCCCTTGCTATTCTATCAGCCACATCTGATCCTCCTTCTATGTGAACAGCGTAAGTGTTGGAATAAATTTTGGGTGATGTGCTGTGCAAACAAACAACTTGAAAAAGCAATACTAAAAATTGACACAACAACGTCCTATTTATTTCCATTTTGTTTGACTGTTAATCTCTCATGAGGATAATTAAATAAATCAAATGAAAATGCGAATGATTAAAAGTAAAAGCTCAAAAGAAAGGTAGCATGAATGTTTCAATTCAGGAAGTTAGTGTAGTGTAGTAGCCGACCGGTTCCGTAAACACGTACGCAAGGCGAGTGCCGAAAAAGCTGGCCGGTTTTGTGTTGATGTGCGAGCTGTGCGGGTATCGGCACTGTGGTGACTAAACTTTGACGATCTTTTTCTCTGTTGCTGACGATAGTTATTACAGTTGATGTTGATAACTTATAAGATAATTGTCTTGTTTACACGTTGTCATTGCTGGCATGTCCCGTAATGACGGAAGTACTGAGAATTTGGCAAGTTTTGTGGAAGAAAGTTCATCGATCTGAGGGCAGTGTTTTGGTGTCATGTCATTTTCATGACGTCAGATATTTTGTACAAATTGATTGACTTCCGGTATTTCCCTGTTTTCAACAATGAGGGCAGTATAGTCAACTGATAAATAGCCCAGACGGGATCAAGTCCTGCGTTGTGCGTTGATAATCATTGATTTTGTTGATGCTTTCTTAACAGGGCATAGATATGAATTATAAATTACAATGTAATTAATATTACAATGTTACAATGTTACATGCCAAGATGTGGTGAGTGGTGACTGGTGACCAACCCCTTAAAACCATGAAATTAAAAAAACCAATTTTATAATTCATATCTATGCTCCTCCTTTTCATGGTTAGCATAGTTTATCGAAAAAAGGGGCTATTTTGCGCTAAAAAGTTTTACAAAATTAATTATCAAAGGGCCTCCTCCTTCTTTTTTTTGAAAACGCACAGGACGCTGAACATTTGTTTAAAACTTTGCCTAATGAGGATTCAGCCACATTTCCATCCCTCGGCATTAGTCCCCCGCCGGTACCCGAGTTTGAAATTGGCTGTGAAGGAGTCCAAAAACTTCTCTCCCAACGGTTTACTGCACCAGGTCCTGACAACATACCTGCCTACACATTCAAAGAGGGGTCTGATGAGCTTGCGCCAATCCTTACCCTCCTACAAGCCCCACTTCGTCAAGGCAAGCTTCCCTCAGCAAGAAGTCGGCCCGTATCACCCATCTTCAAGAAAGCAGACAGACATAAGCCTGAAAACTATCGGCTCATCTCGTTGACATTCATTGTTTGCAAGATCATGGCACCGGTAGCGAATTTATTAACCGTACACACTCACTGTATAAATGTATTGCTGTACAATGTACATGTGCTATGCGCTTTACTCCGTCAGGTATCAAATGTTGTTTACGGTAACAAACATCGCGCCCCGGTATATCATAGTCAGGTCATTCGACATCTAGATAGATGATCAATAGGAAGAAATGGTCATGTGAGTCGTAATTCAACCATACCATTAACGACCTCTTACCAATTATGTGATGTGTGGTATATCATCAAAGAACCCTGCAATAACCTTTTTAATGCTCTGTATATGAAGAAATATGACCTGTATTATACATTGTGTTGAACATGAGGCAACTGCATTAGGCTACAAGGCCCGCTTAGCAGCGCTATAAATTCATGTAAATTGGTGCCCTAAAAACTGGCACCTAATTTAAATATTCGCCTTCCATCAAAGCTGGTTGCTATATGACATAATTCTCGTGTGCAACCAACCGGCTGCAACATAGTGGAAACTCACCCATGCAGTTAGCAAGTAGTACCGCTCGCACACGCCCCGAATTTAAATATGATTGCCTGGTTGTACCCCGTTGTACACGCGCACTGGGCAATCCTCTCGTAGTAATCGTGTAATTGATAACAATAGGTTTACCAGACCGAATTAATAGCGCTCCTAAACGGGCAATTTATGTCATGTGAAAAAAATGGACAAGGATAAGGAACAGATAATCAACGCCATATCTTGCTTTTGACAAAGTTCCTCATGAACATCTTCTTCTAAAACTCCACCATATACTCCACACACAGTTTCAGAGACAACCCTACCAGATCTCGGCTGTTCAGCACCCACTCACTCCTTCTTTCCCAAAGCCATCTGGAACAACCTCAAGGCTCAGATGTGGCTGCCCAAACCATGGAGCACGGTTCAGGAACAAGTTGAGCCCCTGGCTGACCCTATAGGCCTACGTACGTTAAAGGGACACAGAGAGATTTCTCAAAAAATGAAATTCAATATTTTCACCTTGTTGAGATACGGTATAGGCCTAGGTATGATAAAGACCTACATAGAAACCCTCTCATGTAAGATTTCTTCCAACAAAATCAACACAAATGAAAAATAAAAAACATTTTCTCAGCATTTCCGAAGGTATAAAATAAAAAAAAATATTAGTGCTTTTCGCTTTCACTTTTTGTTGTTGTTGTATTTTGGTTAAAAATCACCAGCAATTGAATCAGGGAGGTCATGACTATGCATCGCGCATGGGTGGTCTTCAAGGTTATTTTGAATAAACATGAAACAAATAAGTAAGAAGCCATCTGTGGCCTTTTAGATGAATTTGGGTAGTTTCGATGTGATCTCATCGAAACTCAAAACGCTATCAAATCCATGAATTTCACAGGAAATACTGCAAGTTAAGCTTTATAATTTTGGGTTAGTACGTATATAAGCATTACGAAGATGTGAAAAACCCAACTTCTGACAAACTTGAGGGCTCCCTCCAGGATCTCTTAGTGCCCCTTTAACAGTCGGGGTGCGGTTTTTACTTGCACCTCATCTATATATACCAGCACCCCTTCACCATGGTCACCTGTTAAAGGATACCGTGTTCCTACTCGCATCCTTTGCACCTTATAGTAGGCCTACGACTTGACTTTCAACCGAATAGACTATAGATTTGTCAGAAACCGTCCCAATTTATATACAAAGTCTATCTCGAGGATTACTGAACCAATACTAGCCATGCTTGTACTAAACGTACTTAATTCAATGCATTTCTCATGATGAGTCCAAAATAATATGGGAATGAAATTCAATAATGTTGCCATTTTTGAATCATTTTATGACATTGGAATGTCGTCTGCGCTGCAGTGCCGCGTGGAAAGCGACGAAATAATTATGCATAACAAGATGAGGGGAGCTATAGGGTGAAGAGAAAGAGAGGGAACAGGGCAAAGGGTAAAGGGAAAAAGGGAAAGGGGATGGGGACGTTTGTGTTTTACAAGGGTCGGTCAATATGTAATGAAAGTGATCTTGTTATCATCCCATAATGGGATGCATGAGTGATGAGGAATAGTGCAACTATGAACCTTTGTCTTTCAAACAATACATTTTTGGATTGTAAGATACCTTTGGTATGAGAATACATGGCGTGTAGTCTCAGCTTTGTTTAACGTCATTAACATAATACAAGAACTGACTGAATGAAATCTGTCAAAATTTGGTTGGATATGTAGTAGGTCGAATATCTCGGCAATGCAAGCATAGAAGAATTCGATAACACTTGGTACATATAGTTAGAACACACAATAATCTGTTTGGCACTCTTTTTTAGATCTGAATTCGGGACCATCTCAAATACACTTTTATTATGCAAAATCCGCAACAATAAATCATGGAAAACTACAAAGGATAAAGAAAACTTAGTGATTATAATGAATTCAGTTATTATGGGATGTAAAGCAAAAATAGTGCGGAATTCAAAAGGTGCTGATCATGAAATGTTGTCAAACCGTTGACATTATGTGACGAATTCTTTAGCAATACACATCTAGCTGTCTCATGGTCTATATAGTCTCTCTAAATGTAAAACGAGTGGAAAGAGTGGAAATTCACTCGAAAAGGAGTGAAGTGAGTGAAACGCAGGACAACCCGTTTTAGAGTGGAAAATTTCCACTCTAAAATGAGTGTGAAAGTTAATTTTTCACTCTCAATAGAGTGGAAAATTGTCATATAAAATCCCCTTTCACTCCTTTTAGAGTGTTTTTCCACTCAAAAACGTGTTGTCCTGCGCTGCGTTTAACTCCTTGAAAGAGTGGAAAACCACTCTTTTACATTTAGAGAGTAGCTCTCAATAATTATACATGTAGCAGTGATAAGAGAGGTTGAGGAAGCACTCTTTGATTGATACATTCATACAGGGTGTCCCATAAAGATTTATATCGTGTTTGAAAAATATAAAAAATATGAAAACAACATTGAAGTCAAAGTCAAATGTCTGCGATACATACAACGGGGAACATGTTTCCTACATTATGTTAATTTCACCAAAATATCTTTATCCGTACGTTCCAATATGGTATGTAGAAAAACAGTGAAACCCTATTTTTCACTTTCAGCGTATTTCAATATTGAAAAAAACTTACACCAAACTTTAAAACGGCTGTCACGCTGTCTAAGAAAGAAAGTATGATATAAATCACTCAAGCAGAACAATTCCTTGAACCCATTCAAATATTGCTTCATAAAATATAACAGTTGATTCATTTTGTAGTGGAAATCAAAAGAGGACAAAGAAAATTACCCGTAGGCCTATTTCATTTAAATTGAGCTTTGTGCCGCATAATGGTAAATTATGTTATGATTTTCAAAAAAGATAATTTTGGTCAAACTTGGAATTTACAATTTTTTCAAAATAGTCCATATTTTCTGTCAGAAACGTTCGATTTTTAAAATTCAAAATGCCTCAGAAAGCTAAATGTATGTAGATGTTCATAAGCATTTTGACCGATAATAATGGTATTCATGGCGAAATAAATGCACCTTTCCCGGCATAAATCATTCTGGGACACCTCAATATATTCATGTTGACTATCAAAATAGCCTACACGTTTGATTTAAGCACTTTTCAATGTTTCTGATATAGATTTGTAAGGCACGTTAGGCTTTGAAGGTTTCATATGAATAAGTTCAGATAATTAGCTAACTATCCTATTAAATCACACAAACAGGGTTCATTTCTTAGATTTTTCTAGATGTTTTTGATTTTCTGCAAAATTAGTGATTCACTGACTAGTCATTTTTCAATGAAAATGGGTTATTTTAAATTCTGATAAGGCCTATTTGTATATTTTTATTTAACTGCTTTTTTCTCTCATACTACACATTTTAAATTTAATACACAGAGATTAAAGTTATTGTCTTAGGTATCATATTAGTAGGCATAGCACACATAACATTCAAATGATTGAGACATGTCCAAAATTGGATTCAAATGAAAGATTGCAATGAAAGATTTATTTTCCAAAAAGAATTATGACTATCGGTCAATGCATTCTTGTGGTACGGTGTTTTGAGATACTCGGAAAATGGCCGGAAACCTGCCAAAAACAGTAACAATGCCCACAAATATAATTTATCAGGATTTAGAGAGCTCAATTTGTTAATAATGTAACATTCAAAACACCATTTACACATATTTCTTTAACAATTGAATATCTGTATACCATGTTAAATTAAAAAATATGGTAAAATTATATTGCATTAAGCTAAAATAAGCTAGTGAAATTGGTCATTTTGACGAGTTTTACTGACCGCAATCAAAAAAAGTGACTAAGTCCAGCTAATTAATATGCGTAAATGTTATAAATCCAGATGTGAATGGTGTATTGCAAATTGCAATCAAACTTGGTATTATGGCTAACTGTACGATACCCAATCTTTTAAACTATAATTTAGTTTCATAAGCTCATTAAATATGCAAATTAGCTAATTATCTATTTAAGTCATTAATATGCAAATGAGCAATGTCCGACAATTTTTTCCCATCATAAGAGTGATCGGTAATAGATATATTTAAATTCTCAGTCTTTTCCTCACATTGGGCACTCAAAGGATGCAAAATCTGAGCATATCACTAAATGGATTGAAGTGTTTAGTACAATATCTCAGGTTAGGTTTATTTAAATTGGCCCAATATATTCAAGTTCAGAGCAAATTTCGAAAATTGGTAAAAACAGTCATAACTAAACAACCTGATGATAAGTATTTATACCTGGATCAAGGTTATATAGTCCAAGGTCATGACTACCATATATGGCAAGCTCACTGCCCTACATGGAGTGCCCAATGTGAGGATAATTAATTTTATATAGGGGTGTTTTTCAAAGTGGAGCTGCATACATTATATGAAAAGATTGTTTTGCATAAGGACTTACAGACCACTCCTATATGTTACGCATGATTAATTAATCCAAATATTCCATGGCTGTCTTCATGACTTGGATTAGTGCATCCATGCACGCCAATTGAGGCAACAATACAAACCACATTCCACATCGTGAATAGCCATCCATTCAATAATGCAAAATGAGTAACATACAAGTGGATGTAGGCCTTTATGCAACACAGCTCTTTATACACTGCAAAAAGCGCAGAACACATGACGCGTTCAGAACATGTTCACGGTGTGTTCTCTAGGTGTTCCAGAACATGTTCAAAATGTAACAGATTTAGAACATGTTCTGAACGTGTTCTGGATATGTTCTGAACGTGTTCAGAACACATCAGAACATGTTCAGAACATGTTCTATATCTGTTACATTTGAACACGTTCTGCAGTTTTTGCAGTGTTGTTGTTCACTGGTGTAATGCTCCCAGTGGCAGACGGGGTGTGTGTGCATTGTGCTATGCCTAATATTATTAGTGCGCACACCCCAAAAACGAGATTTACCTGCTTCTGTTAGTGTCATGGTATGATGCAATCTTCTTCGCACGGGTTTCACACAAACAATTCATATTTCCCGCCAAATAACTGATTTGGCAGTGTCCAAAGTGGGCTTACTTTAAGCTAATGCTATGACATCATAGTTCACACTTAGAAACCAAAAGTGTATTGTTTGAAAGACAAAGGTTCATAGTTCGTGTTGAGTGTTTCACAGCACCATCACTTTCATACATATTGACCAACCCTCTCGTAGTAGGACCAAATTAAACACTACAAATCATGATTTCTTGCACACTTTTGTGATTTGTTTTGCAAACATAATTTCATCAAGACCTATTAAAGAGCTTGGGTGTGTAACTTTTATCATAATTAAACGTTTACTAATAACTTTCAAAATGTATTTATTCTAAAACACAGGTATTGCATATGCCCGGGATTGCCTGCCACAGTCAAATAGCGCCGAGAATATAGCAAAACAATAATTTAACACCTCCATCAAACACGTCCACACACAAACAAAAAACAAACACCACCAAAAACACAAACAAACAAACATACCCCAAAACAACTTAACAAACACCATCAAAAATCAAAAACAATGAACAAACATGAAGCAAAAGGCAAATAAAAAAACAAAAAAAACCACAAACACAACATGCACACAAATTATAAGCTTCAGTAGATTTTTTTCCTTTGGATGAATATTCCTCTATAAAACTGTCCAGGGCCGTGAATTAAACAATGAAAGTAAGGCATGATTAGCACCATTTAAAGAAAATTAGTCACTTTTCAAAAGTCACATTTTCAATACCCTACGCGGGAAGAAAAGAACACATGTTAGCTGTTCATAATCAAATAGCCCGCTCGCTCAGGCACGACCCAAAGCAGTTCCACTGTGATTAATATCCATTTCATTCCCGGCCATTCAAGTGCCACGCACAGCGTTTTCTCGCGGCTTGCGTGCGTTGGAAATGTGACTTTTGAAAAGTGACTAATTTTCTTTAAATTACTCTAAAGGACCTAAACAAAGTGTATGACTTTCTTTTGTTGAGCACTTTAGCTTTTTTTGAATTGATAATTATCGGTATTGTTGTTAAAACAATGGCAGAGTTTGTTTATTGGTTTAACATGTTTAAGGCGTTATCATAATCATGATAATGGCTATTCGTCGCCTCGTAGTAGTACACAGAGTAAGTAAATCACCGTTACAGGTTCAAGTCTGGGCCCATACATCGGTTCCGAATTATTATGCCATTGGCTTTGTGTTAGGATCAATGTGATCAGTGGTTCGCAACCACGTTAGCTGCATGTCCCAACCTGGCAACGGTTATATTGTAAAGTGCATTTACGCTAGCGAGGCTGATGACTTTTCGAGATAGTCTTAAGAGTCCAGCCGTTTGTATGTCCTTTTTGATACTACATCCTTAACTTTCTGGGTCTGAAAGTAAAACAAAAATACACAAATTCATAAAACACTTTCATGAGTTCACGAGTATCTAAAGAGACAATAGACATTATCCATGTTGCCATTCGCAACGGACTATACAAAGGAAAATCGCACAGTATGACCTCCACTAGTGGCGGATATAGGGGGGGGGGGGGGGGGGGGGGGTGCCCCATTTGCCACTTGTTGTACCATGCTATTTTTTTGCGGGTTTTGGGACAACCACATCGCTACCCCCACCCATTTAGCAGAATTTCACGAGCTGACGGCAAAAAATATTGGGGACCTTTTAAGATTTTGTTGAGGTACCAATTAAAAAAAACTTGGTCAGCCCCCCATAAATGTTAATCCTGGATCCGCCACTGTCCACGGTCCGATTCATTGCGTTAACGAATAGTGTTACCAAATTGGCCTACTTATCATGAAACAGTGTCTTATTTCTGAAAATCTTAAACACAGTTATTATTCCGTCCGACAAGATAGCAAGGTATAGACAAAGGTGCATTTCAGGAGTGCTCGAATTACAAAATTACAACGAAAGAGGTTTTCCAATCATCCAAATGGTCAAAAGCAATGATCAAAAGTAGGGAAATTGGGTGTATCCCACTCACTGTTGTAAAGATATTCATGAATTAGACTTGTGCTAAGACCCCAGACAAGAATAAAGCTGTATTAATCCTATAAACCCCTTATATCACAAAATATTTTGCGCTATAGGCTTATTTAATATTCATACACTAAGGATAAACCGGGGGATAAACCCAAAATGGGCGGATTAACCGTGACCCATACACAGCAAAAAGTACGTGGATACATTTATGGGACATTTATACCAAATTCAAGGTGATGAACATTGTGGTTTGCCCAATCCATCATGCCAGATCCAGGCTGCACCATGAGCTGGGTCATTAGGTGTATTGACTTTTCGACCGTTGGTTTTTATTGACATAAATCATTATAGACACAAATTTACAAAGGAAGTGGGCGGAGTAGTCTTTTTGAGATATGTCGACTTTTTCGGCCGTTTTAGTGAGAATCGATGACCTCGATCATGGTGCGTGGTTTGTGCCATGATATATGCCCAATCCAACTACCGGTACGATTTTACCGCTGGATCAGTGACAGTAAGTCATTCATTATAGGAAACCCCGCCACTGTTAAAAGCGCAATATGTGATCTTTTCCAGGGAGCGCCCTCTAGGCATGATGTTTTTTAGAAAGTATATTTTCTTGCAGATTTACAGCAGACAAGATCCAAATTGGGACAATATTGATCACCTGAATATTGCCCACTCTTAACATGCTTAATCATGCTTTGCTTTCTGCTGCTCCTCAAGTCACCTGTTTGTTTTATTCCCTGTAATTTTTTGATATATTTTAATGTAGTTTTAATGTATTTTGTCTACCCTGCTTTGGCCCATGTTGATGGTCTCCATTGTCATGCTGGTCATGTCCTGGGTTTTATGTATGCTTTTTAACCATGTTTGTTAATAAAGTAATTGAATTAAACTGATCATAGATCAAGAATATATTCTGAGTTACAGAGCGATTTGATTCCTTATAACTTCAAAATCATGGTTTAAAGAGTGAAAATAAACTGTTAGGTCTGCGCGACAACTTATTTTTCACTATAAATTCACTCTAAAACGAGGATTTTAAAGTACTTACGAATCGTATCGCTCTGTAACTCAGAATATATTTATGATTTATGATCAGAAATGTAAATCTGCATGAAAATTTACTTTCTAAAAATAATCATGAATACAGGGCGCCCCCATAACATGCCTTTAATCAAACACGTGAAGCGTTACCATGGGAATAACCGTAAAATAAACAAAATAAAAAACAAGAATAGGGTAGGCCTATAGGTTATTCAAAAATCAATATTAGGCCTAAATTTTAAATTTTCGAAAGAATTGAATTTGAATTAATTCAGATTTTCACTTTACATTCTCGTCTTTAAAATACAGTATGACATACCAAAGGTTATGACGCAGGGGTCCTATAATATTTATATCGTTTATATATATTTTTATTTTTATTATATACTACTATAAATCTGGAAACGGTGTGTGTTTGTTTGTTTGTTTGTTTGTTTGTGTGTTTATTTGTTATCCTTGATGCGGTTTGAGAGGTAGGGGTTAATAAAGTAGCCACGGTAAATGGTTTAGGAGGGATATGGTTATAAATCAACCTGATTTTTTTTTTTTTGGGGGGGATTGTAGGGGATTTATAATGCCTTTAGGAGGGATATGGTTGGGGGTGTAGGGGATTTATGTGGTTTCAGAGGTAGGTAATGTGGCATAACCATCTAGCGGGGACCCGAGCGTAGCGAGGGTACGCCGCTAGTATAATATAATTATGTTTAATTATTTCAAAAAGTATTATAAAATAATGATAGGTTTTGACCGTAATTTGTACGTACACTGCATATAGAATTGTCCGATGTTAGCTCCCATGAATATGTCACTACTTTATCGGATCCATCGGTGGGCCTTTCAGTCAGGACTAGATTTTCACCTTCTATTGTAATAGTCGTCTGCAAGAAAACAACAATATTAAAAAGTGATGATATATGAACATTTTACTAGAGGGGGGAGGAGGGGGTAAACATTACACTGTAAGCATGCAGAATCATTTTTAACGGTTTAACAAATAACATGCTTCAAACAACTGATAAAAATCGTGTTTTGGGAGGATATCTTTCAACTTCACTTTTGTAGTTATTTTACACTTGAAAAAATATAAATGTTACGTTATCTGCTGTTTTTTCAGTGTTCGCCCGTCTCCCGCGGGAGACGTGTTTTAAAACAGCAGATAACGTAACATTTATATTTTTCAACTCCAGAGGACGCCATTCAACTTTATGCAAAACCGCAAAACATAGCGAGTGACGTATCATTATTGTTATTCATCTCTAGAGGGCGGCATTGTACTTTTGGATGAAAAAATAAAACATTAGTCTCTCTAATGTATGTGGTTGGTTATTTGTTGAAAATAGCCTTTCTGTAATACAAATTAGAGTAAAGTGTCGCCATATATTAAATCGACAATGACCCACGCTCGTGCCATTACGTGTTCGCGCAAATGGTTAACGTACACGTATTGGGGACCTCAGAACGTCTCGCTCGTTGTACAGGGTGAGTCAACAAAAACTGCAATAGTGGAAAGAAGCCATCTTGTATTCAAAACCGAGTGGATGTTTGACATTTTTGTTTCCTAATTTCATGTGAAAAAATGAAGTCAATCGCATTTTTCGTTTGCCTATGGTGACCCTTTTTACCCATGAACCCATTTCACATGCTTGTCCACGAGACACCCAAAAAATATGCATAATATTGCAAAATGCGTCTCTCATTAAAATTTGAAAATGTGAGTAAATTTGTGACGTAATTGGAATTTAATGCATCCTTTCTTGTTTACATGGGACATAAAATAATCAATTTACATAACCCATGCTATGAATTACTTATAATGTTCTAAATTTGAATAAAAATGAACTTATTATTCCAAATATTTGTTGGCAGGATATTCACATGTGAACATTAAATGTGTGCAATTTCCATTGAAAATCACTATGCTCGTTGACAAACTAGTAATGGTTGTGCAGCAAAAAGAGTGACCAAAGACAAACGAAAAATACGATTGACTTAATTTTTTCACATAGGATGACAAAAATATCACAATTGCAACGTTTAAAAAGTTTCAAACTTCAACTTGGTTTTGAAAACACGATGGCTTCTTTCCACTATTGCAATTTTTTTGACTCACCCTGTAGAGGTTTGAATTTTCAAAAGCATAGCTGAACATTCAATGCATTCAATTTGCCCAAATATGTGTATGAGGGGGTGGGGGGGGGGGGGGGGGGTATGACGGGAAACGTCATTGTCCGATCGACCCTTCACTATGTGACGCCTAGACAAGTTCCACCAGTCCCCGAAGTGTCGTCCCGCACCCGCTGAACTAATATACCCAGAATGCATAGCGCGGGCCTCCACTTGCGCAGTGGAGCGTATTGTACGACTGGAGGATAAAGTCTAATGTGACGCCCCCCAGTGAGTGATTGATATGCCTACCTACCTTAACTTTTCTTCCATCAGCGCTACTGCCCTCAAACTCCTCCCCAAATGTGAAGTCCCATATGTGCGACTTGACCATCGTCCATTGCTTGATTTTGTAATGTTCGCCCTCGATTTGTTCCATAGTCAATTCGGGCGTGCTGAGTTTTCCTATCTGTCGCAGAGCCGCATTAACTCCTGG